>QJPP01005738.1:0-43418 GCA_003996215.1 Jaltomata sinuosa
ATTTTCCTTAGACTCCACATATATAGAATAAATTGTATTAATGGGCATCCTTGGGTTGGATTATTAGCGTTGCACCACAGACCTCGACCGCTTTATTCATGTCCGCCTACTTGTTGTTCCTCCGTTGCTTGCAGTAATTGCCGATATATTTTATTTACCCTTGTGGTCCTGTGAGGCCTTGTTGACTCTGGAACATAGAAGGTGGGATTTTGGGAATGTCCGCGAGTCCCGGGCATAGAATTATCCTTCTAGGCTGGTTATGCTTGCTGAGTAGCTGTGGGCCTGTGCATGGTCGATAGGTTGATTGTGAAGCTGCGGGGCAGCTATTGTGTGTGATCATACCATTTCCATGCATATAAAGAGGTTTTATCCATGTTTTACTGTGGTTTTGGCTTCGGGCCTACTGGCACTGTTTTCTAAACCTTGCATGGCCCGGGGGGCCCGTTTTTGATAGAAATGATTTGGAAAATGGTTGATTTGACTTGTGAGTATTCTTGGGTAAAAAAAAAGTAAAATTATGTTTTAAAACACCAGTTTTACTACTACACTAGACTCGGCAGGGCCGGAGTGCTAGTTGAGTTTTCTTGCTACTTGAGATGATTTTTAGCCTCGGTTGGATCGAGCACCTGAGATGACTTTTTACTGTTTAGACCCGGCTACGCCCGAGCACCCTTGGAGGGGTTTTTGAGTCATTTTCCTACTACTGTAGTCCTGGACAGGGTCTGGGCATTGCATATTCGAGACTGGGTCTCTATCTTGATACAAGACTTGCTTCCGGACAACATGTGTTGATACTGAGTTTTAGTATGGGGTATGGGACCTCCATGGACCTTGCCATCCGGGCCAGGGGCTACGGGCTGCGTGTGCCGAAGGAGGGGTATACGGTGGAGTAGAGGTATACGGGCAGCGTCCTTCCATGGAACCTACCTGCTGGGCCGGATCGGCGCCGGAGGAGGTACATACAGAGATACCATGGCACTTGAGATCTTCATTCATGGTTCGAGGTTCCACCCTTGTTTGCTGTTTGCTGATTGTATGCTCCGGTAGTATGGGATGCCGAAGGGTTTGTTTTCACTTGTTTGTGTTCCTCGGTTGTATGGGCGGCCGAAGGACTGTAGGTAGACTCTTTCTATTTACTTGTAGAATTATTCCCTATTATGGATAAGTATGAGATTGGTTACTGCTAGACTGTTAGTTTCTGGATTTGAGATTGGTATGACTAGTTGAGTTTGATTCATGTCTCTGAGCATGCTTATTATTACTCTTTCTCTCTTCTTCTTACACTTGAGGTTACCGATATACCGTCCATTTCATAAACTTATTTTGTATACACTGTTGTTGCAAGGACCCCAGGTGCGTTATTTCTTACTTTCACCTGTGCCTATGGTGTGTATATTCTTCTTACTAGCCTCATATGTGGTTCTGTTGATTTCCCTCTGGGCTAGTTCCTGTGTATCTTTCGTTGATTTCTGTGACTACTTGCTTCTATTCTGTCTATTACTACGCTTTTATCTTATATGTGCCCAGTCGGCGTATGATACCTACTGGGTACCTTATGCTTCGCATTTGGTGCTCACCCCTACCCCCTGCATCTTTGGGTGCAGATCCTAGCGTGGGCCATCGCCGTTAGACGTTGTGATTCGTGCTTGAAGATCTGTTGGAGACTACTTCAGGCTGAGGGTGAGCTCTTGGTGATCGGAGCTTAACTTTAGTTTATCTTTTGCCTCATGTACTCTATTACCATTCAGAGACATCTGTATATATAGCTTTGGTTTATTTGCACTCCATGTATGTAGTTTGGCTCTATACTATGATACCAGGTCTTGGGGTTTGGTTTAGTTTTCGCATATGTATATATTTATATCCCTGTTATCTATTTTATTTTTCTTGTTCCCTTATCTGCTAGATAGTAGCCCATTACTAACTGTTCTGGGCTACGGGTATTGGTTTACCTACCGGGGGTTGTAGGTGCCATCATGACCGAGAAATTGGGTCGTGACATCTATCAATTTCAGCTAAGTCCCTACTCTCAATCCAAAGCAATTATCATATTGGATACTCAGTTTCATGTTCTATTACTGTTCCTATGCTATCAGAATGCATACATGCCTCATGAACCTAGCTCAGTTCATGTTTCAGTAAGAAATTAGTTACCATATCAGTACTGCAGCTCTTAGAACTCAGTTGGTGGGATTGCAACTCTTTCCCCACAACCTCATCCTAGTTAGTCTTCATTCGAGGAAAAATGATCCCACGGGGGAGATATTGTAACACCCCAAAAATTCTAAGATAAAACCTGAACCATTTCCATGAGTGTAATGATTATTTCCCTAGTGTGGTGAGTGCTTTGGATGTGAATCATGTTCACAAGAATCTCTTAGTAGCAAGTTAAGTTTGAAGCACCCCAACCAAAGATGTTTTCATGAAAGACTAAGCAAGTTTCATCTTAAAATGATCACACCTCCTAGAATATGAAGAGTTAGGTGGCCTAATACCATTCAACTTAAGGGTTTTGAATCTTCTTTCCAACACCACTGACCATGCATTAATCCAATTCCAGAGTAAGAAGTTATGGGCATTTTACTGTAGCATTATCTGTGACCATGGACGGGATGACAAACCGTGGTTCTGAACCATGGTCCGTACTGTGACTCGTGAATATAGACCTGCAACTTAGAAATATCACCTTCAAAACGAAGAGTTGGTCCATGACCCATAGACCAAAACCACGGTCCATAGTATGACCCGTGGTTTGTCAATTTTAAGCCTTTCTTCCAGATTTCCATGGGTGACTTCATGGGTCATCGTTTCAAATGACGGTTCATCCTATAACTCGTGGAATCACCTTCAGAGAACCCCTAGAACTCAAGGATACAACCACAACTCATTTGGCAGTCCATCATTCAGAACAACAATCTGTCAACCAATCCGTGGTTCGATATTTTGAGAATTTCAGCAGTTTTTAATTTAATTTCCCAAGGGTATTTCAGACCATTCCTCTTTCTTTTAGCTCAGACTAAAAATAGTTTGAGGCTTATTTATTAAGTAAAATACCTCAAAACTATTAGTTTTCCTCATTCTTTCTCTTAAGTCTGTTTTAAAGAAGAAAAGAGTGTTCTTCTCCAAAGTTCAGACCTAGGGCTTTATCTTCCAATCTTCAATTTCAGATTTCTCTTCTGGAATTATCATCCACCAGACATGTGGATATTCAATGAGGATATCCTTTCACCCTCATGCCCAAAGTTCAATTTTCAGTTATGATTTCTACAAATTATAATTCTAGGGTTCTTACCTAAAAAAGTGTTTTACTATGAATTCGATCTCTTGAGGATCCTACATGACTACTATTCTTGTTAGAACGATTTCTTCATGAATCCCTGCAATTAGATTTCAAAGCTCTAGATTTTAGAAGAAGTGAATAGTAGCCCGATTTTACCCAACTATGCATATCTTTACAGAACTAAATTCATGATGATACTATTTGCTTCTCGTATATGTTTAAGTGATATTGTAAGAAGTTTTACGGATATTTTCTTAAATCCCTGGAATTTTGATGAAACAGACTTAGCCTGGATTTACAACATCTTTTGTATGAATTAGTTTTATCAAGAACTTAGCATGAAATTGTAGTATTTTCACATGAACTAACTTTTCTTCAAAATACAACCTAGTTTACTAGTACTCAGTTTTAAAGCATCAAAATACCCAGTTATCAGTCTACAGCTTTTCAAAAAAATAGAATGCTTTCAGATTTAGTATTGTCTTTTATTCTCGGAACAACAGTATATTTGAGCTATCCAGTATTTCAGTTGCATTTAATGCTTTATATTCAGTTGGGAGTAGGCTTAGCACTGCGCGGACGAAGGAATGAAGGATCATCTATCAGATTAGGCTGAGACCTTTAGTAGAAGTCCCTAAATCTCAGAACTATGGCACCACTGTAGGTATCAAAGGGGTCAGCTGTCAGATTAGGATGGACACTTTTGACCTTTGTGGATATCAGTTTAGTGGATTACCGTCAGATCTGTTTGTACCCTTGGCAAGGTATGAACACTCTTCTATCTAGGTTACACGTTTGACCCATAGTTAGCTGAGCTTGGGTTATGTTGGTTAATAATAACTCCAACAGTCCTTATTCATTATTGCATGACCTTGTATTAAGTTATTCAGTTTAGTATTATACAGTTTCATATTTATATACGTGGTCATTGCATCAACTTATACCTTTCAGCTTGCATTCAGTAGACTATATCAGTATTTTTAGCATGTTAAATAGAATAAACTCACCTAAGGATTTACTTTAAACATGACTTTTAGCATGACTCATGACTTTCTACTCAGTTGCACTATTTCATGATTTACAGACAGAATTCATCTTTTTAGTCTATGGGTTTACCAAGTAACAATTTTACTTATCTTAAACTATTATGATAACACAGTTACAGTTCAGAAATGGGACTTACACCCTCTTTAGTAAAAGGCCTATGCTTTACAGTTTTGATTTATGTACTTCAGATGTTATACTTAGTCTAGTTTTTAGCCATGCTTTCAGTATACATGTTTTCTCATGATTTCAAAGTTAGTGCATTATCTCACATGCTCAGTACATTCAAAGTATTAATCACATACCTTCTTGTGCTGCATCCTTTTGATGATGTAGGCTTTAGTGCTAGCTTCTAGGATCATGGTCAGACATATCGCAGCTTCCAGCCAAAAAGAAACAAGTTCTACTTTTACTAGGAACTCCAGTCAGTTAGTAGTAATAGTGGTTATTTCAGTTGTTATACATTAATTAAGGATAGTCGAGGGTCATGTCCCGGCTAACCATAGTCAGTGTTAGTAAAGGCTCCATAGATAGTTAGACAGTCAGTTAGTTATTTGTATTAGTTTTCAGATGCTATTGTATCTCAGTTTATGAAAGTTTATTTTGTTTTAATATTTTTCTGAAAATCTTAGCATATTTCAGCTTCCACATTATCTTTCAGTCTATATCTAGTAGTATGCAAGGCCATGGGTTATCTTGGGGTCACTCGTGACTCTAAGCACCATGTCGCATCCAGGGTGTAGGCTCGGGGCTTGACAAACTTGGTATCAAATCACATAGTTTAAGTGTCATAGGGTGTCTGTGAAGCCGTGTCTAGTAGAGTCTTGCTTATGGGTCTGTTGTGCACCACACTTATAATCAGGAGGCTACAGAGAATTTAGGAAATTTTTCCCTTCTTTCATACTCCAAATTGTGCAGTAACCCAATTCTCCTAATTATGCCTCATCTATAAGGTGGTGGAAACAGTAAAGTTCAGATTCCTGTAATTGATATACTCTCAAATAGAGCCATACGAAAGTTAATAGACTGCATAAGGGCTTGAGAGGAGCCCACTAGTGCATTAAGTCTATTAATTCCAAAGCATGTATCCTTTTTCACTCGTATAGTTGAGCCTATAGTAGAATGTGCTCTCAGCCCCCCCTTCCAAACGCTTTACTATGAATGGTGCCTTAGCCCAAGGATATGGTTGTATGAGCATTTGGGTAGCAAAATCACTCAACAATTACTGTGAATTGAGTTGTTATGGGCCATAAGTAGCAGAATGACCCCAAAAACTAGATGTACAAAATCAGAAGTATAGTAGCTATAAGATGAGGATGATGATGCTAATTTTATAGAATTGACCTAGTAGGCTTGACATAATGTATGCAGAGATCATAGATAGACGATGTTGAGTCGCTTAGCGTGGTTATAATCCAGTTGATTTTGGTGGATGTAAAATTAGAGATGTGATGCTAGTAGATGAATAAGCAAAGGTCAGATTGCTAAGTGTTAGAAGAAGTGTTTATATACCCCAGTAAGAGTATTAGTCCTCAAGTGATAGCCTTAAGGGTAAAGAGGAAGCTAAGAGATGCCTCAGAAGAATACCTAGAAAGGGTTTAGCATCTCCAGTTATAGCCTATCAGGGAGGGTTTAGTGTACAGGAAGACAGTGATACCCCAACCTTACAAAAGTTAGTTTATTATTGACTAGTTTGGGAGAGTGATGCGCAGACTTAGAGGGGTGATGTTTAAGCTAAAGGGTAGATGATAGGATGAAGAACCAAGTAGAGTCTTGTGACTTAACCAAAATAGAATTCTAGAAAGGGCTATGATGGGACATCGATCCATTCTTATTCCAGTGGATTTCCTAGCACTTCAGTCAAGGTGACACTATACTCAGACGTATTTGTGTCATACTCTAGGATAAGTTTATGCACTCTGTACATGTTCATATTTATACTCACCTCCTAGAATAAACATAAATTGCTCCTGACAACGATTCTAGTCTTACTCTATGATTCTAGGAATTCCAGCTTTATGCCATGAGACTCATTATACAAGTAAACTCATGTCTCACAGTATGCTCAGTTCTATGTACTCAGTTCAGTCCTCCAGATATGCCTTAATGGCTAGTGAAATCATGTTACGACATGTATATGCTCAGACCAGATTTCTTGAACAGTTCATGCTTATGATTTCCTTAATCTAACCATACTTCATATGTCCATAATATGAGACACTCAGGACTTTGCACTTGACTTCTCAGACCTCACTTTGAGTGGCTAGATCACGCTAAGTACAAGTCAAGACCGTTCAATATTCCTTCATTCATGATGCTTTTGCTCCCACTCTATTCCTTCAGTGATCTTAGCTTATGTCGTCACAGCTGTTAGCAGAGGAAGCTAAATAGTATCCTAGATGGGAAGTACTAGATTTTCCTCATTTGGTGTCCCTTTGTAGAAGTTCTTGCAGTTACAGTTTCTAGATATGCTAGGGAAGAGGAGGTAATTCTCAGGTAGTTCCACCTACAAAGAATTGATAAGATGATCATAGTAATAGGCTTGAATGTCTTGATGAAATATGATAAGTCGATAATCTACCAACTTATTGAGCCTATATCCATGAATTATTTCTATGTTTTGAATAGATTTAGAGGTTCTTATGGCCTTTATTGATTTCTATACAGGTACTTTTTATAAATGATGAGAAACAAGGAAATGGACCAAAAAAGAGCTCAAAAGAAGTGAAGTGTGAAGTGTTCAGAAAAGCTGGAGATTTGACCTGAAATGCGGTGGCCGCACGACACACACAAGTTGAGGTATGAACCACACCTCTTCCGCATAAAGTTGCAAAAGCCACTGAAGAATCTATTAAGGAGTGCGATCATTATGTGAGGTGCATAATACAAGGTGCGAACCTCACCCCCTTCACATGAATCTCCCAAAGTTAGCTAAAGTCACTGGTCCAATTGAAGAGGGTGTGTGATGCGCACATCACGGCATGCAAACCGCACATCACACCACACACCACTCGAAGGGGCAATTTTGTCGTATATTTTAGTGACGTTTTGGGAAACTATAAAAGGCCAATTTAGGCATAATTGTAATAATATTCTTCAGTCCTGAATATTTTAGAAAGCTTTTCACATCGGGAACAAATTTTTCCTCTCCAAAGAGAAGAGAGTTTGAATTCATTCTCTTTGTTAACCATTTGTGTACTCAAATTGATCTTAGAACTTGAGATTTAGCTCTAATTAAGAGGAGTTTGACTTACCCATTTGGTATATCTCTCTCCTTTGCTATGAGTGGCTAATTTCTCTTGTCTAGGGGTGTGTTGATGATAGGTGCTTGACAAATGAGTGTGGGTATTGTTATTTCATCTTTATAATTGCTTATTTGACATGGGTCTAGTAGTTTCACCAAGTTTTAATCCTAAAATTGGTGGTTGCTGATGTGCCAGGATTCTACGGTACATTTGACGCCTTTAACTAAATACTCGGGAGTTTTCAAGCAACTTTTGTGGGTTTTGATGTTTTATTGGTATATTTGCAGGAAATTGAGCTAGAGATGGAAACGGAAGAAAAATGGTTCAAGCAACTTTTGTTAGAAGCTTGTGTTCATCTATTGTAAGATATTTTTCTTTATATTATGAACACTATTATTTTCTTTTTCTCTAATAGCATGAGTAGCTAATTTCCCACAACTAGGGTTGTGGGAGCCATGGCAAAAGTAGCAATATAGATTCCGGGTAGCATTGGGTTAAATTTATATGTTGTCACGTGGTTATTCATTCGTTATTCACATTTTCTAATGGTTGAAAATATTAGAACATACCTAGGTTTGATTTGCTTGAACAAAGAGATTAAAACCGGGAAATTTAATTAACTACGAGGATTCGAGACTACCAACTCTCGTCTTATGATTAATGCTGTAACTAGATTAATCTACTTGATGTTTAGGATTGAAATAAGAATTTTCACCTTCTCAAGTTTGAGAGAATTGAGAAGGAAATTTTTCTATTTGGTTGAGAAACGTTTAGATGATATCATTAATTCAAAACATCGTGATATACATATAGAAAGAACCCAGTTAAGCTTTTAGTCGAAATTGTTACGACGCCATGGTGAACACTTCCCTAGTTTGCCTCTCATATTGATTTTTACTCGTTGAAACTCGTAAATTATTATTTGCATTGTTCAAATATTGATCATACAAATCCCTCCCCCCATTTTACAGGAAACTATTGATTATTAGTCATCTAAATTACTAACGACTTAATTTGCACCTTATTCCCTGTGGGATCGACCCCAACCTTTATTGGGTTCTATATTTGATGACGACCGCTTACGCTTCTTAATTTGAGGTGTAATTTGAGCGTTATCAAATTTTGGCGTCGTTGCCGGGGAATACGGTTGTTTATTAAGTCTGGTGTGTTTATTTGACTCTTAGTCATATTTCCTGCTTTTACTTTTATTTGTTGTTTTTGTTTGGTACAGGGTACAGAGTTGTGCATGCCAAGTACCCAATGCTCGGGTGAACCAATATTACCCTACGACCCCAAGCTCACAAGAACGCTAAGGCAAACCATGAATGTACAACAACTGGAGGCAACAAGGCTCGCTGCAGAACTGCAGGCTCAACAGGCTCAGCATCACTTGAATGTTGGGGATATAGAGGATGATATTGCATTAGATGGAGTTGGTGCTACGGGCGCCATTGTTCTTCCTCGTCTAGCGACCGGGGCCAAGTTCAACATTACGAGCACAATGATTAAGCTGTTGAATTTGAGAGGGGTGTTTCGTGGTGTGGCTGGTGATGACCCAAACCGACACCTGATGAATTTTGTGGGTATGTGCAAGTTGTTCGAATTGCCTGGAGTAAGTCAGACAGAGATCAGGCTCAGGTTGTTTCCGTTGTCTCTGTCTGATGAGGCAGCATTATGGTTGACAGAGCTAACTCCCGACTCTATCACAACCTGGGGAGAGTTGAAAGGAGATTTCCTAGAAAGGTTTTTTCATACCTCTAGGATGATACAGTTGAGGGATGAAATTAGCAACTTCAGACAACAACTTCATGAGGCTTTACATGAGAATTGGTTGCGGTTCAAGAAGAAGCTGACACATTGCCCGAACCATCAGTTGACCGATAATTTCCTAATGCAAACATTCTACAGGGCACTGAATTTGGCTACCAAGCCGACACTGGATAATGCAGCAGGTGGAGTGTTTATGGGTCTTACCTTTATCGATGCCACAACTATTTTGGATCGGCTCACTAAAACCAACAGGGCCTAGCTTACGCTGGATACAAAGGTGGCTTCTAGCACTTATGAAGTCGGTACAAAGATATGGCCCATGTGAAAACGCAAATGGACCTACTGATAAAACATTTGCTATCAGGAGGTATGGAGAAAGTGAAAGCTGTGGGTTCCCAAGGTAGAGCAGCAGAGTTTGAATCTAATGAGGAGGCTAATTATTTGGGGGGTTTCCAGGCCAATGGCCAGGGAAACCAAGGTCGAAACTATTAGAAGGACACCTACTATGAAAAAGCTGGCTACAGAGATCGTGATCAGGGGAACTGGAAGAATAAAACTGATAGAGGTGGGTTGTATGTACCACCTAGTAATCGGGAAAGAGCTAGCAACGAGACAGGGACGTCCAAATTGGAGAATATGATGGCGAAGATGTTGTTGAAGGTGGAATCTACTGACTCCGGGGTAAAGGAGATGAGGACTGAATTATCAGCAATAAGTCAGGTAGTGGATTCACATTCCACCTCGATCAAGCAATTAGAGCAGCAAGTGAGTCAAATCTCAGTGTCTCTAAATCAAAGGAAGACAGGTACCTTGCCGAGTGACACCATTCAAAACTCGAGGATTGACGGGAGTTGTATGGCGATCACTACGAGAAGCGATAAAATATTATCGAAATCACATCCGGTAATTCAGACTCAGAAAGGTGATGTTGCGGATGAAAATGTGGTAGAGGATGCTACTCAAGTGCTCACGGATAAAAGCAATGAAGTTGAAAAACTTCCAACTATGATGCCTCGGCCACCGCCTCCTTTCCCACAACGGTTGAAGAAGAAAGTGGAAGATAGCCAGTTCCTAAATTTCATGACCATGCTCAAGCAGATATCAGTAAACATCCCACTGGTGGACGCTCTTGAACAAATGCCCGGATATGCCAAGTTCATGAAGGACTTGATTACCAAGAAGAGGTCAGTGAGCTTTGAACCAGAAGATAACCTCCACCACTGCAGTGCTATTTCTTCAAGATCGTTAGTGGAAAATAAGGAAGATCCAGGTGCTTTTACTGTTCCCTGTACTATTGGGAAATTCAACTTTGAAAAAGCCTTATGTGATCTTGGTGCTAGCATCAACTTGATGCCACTAGCAGTCTATAAACAATTGGGTTTGGGAGCTCCCAAACCAACTACCATGAGGGTGTTAATGGCTGACTGTTCAGTAAAGCGACCGGTGGGAATATTGTCTGATGTGCTGGTAAAGATTGGTAAGTTTATATTCCCAGCTGACTTTGTAATTTTAGATTGCGAAGTGGACTTTGAAGTTCCCATAATCTTGGGACGACCATTGTTAGCCACTGCAAGAGTGTTGGTCGACATGGAAAGAAACGAACTGACCTTCAAATTAAACAATGAATTGGTCAAGTTTGATGCGTGTAAATTAATGAAGCCACCAAGAGACGTGAGGGTGGTCTCGGTTATCAATGTTATTGATGAAGCCCCTACGGATGTGCATATTGAGGACAAGGGTTTTGTTGAGACCGTAGCTGTTATGAGAATGGGGTTGGGATCGCAAGAAGAGAAAACTATAGAGGAAGGCGGTGAGAACAAATCAAGGAAAAGAAAACACCGCAAGAGAACCAACAAAGAAAAAGAGTTAGAAAGAGTAAAGAAGTTGTCTCGACTAGCTGAGGATCCGAGAAAAGAGAAAGTTGGAGCTCAACAGTATGATGTCGCTTGCACCTATTCCAGCGATTGCTCCTGCTTTGGAGACCCTGGCGGTCTCCAACATCATGCCAGACTCTGAGTCCTATGGGCTTCACAGGTATTCCTTTCTCTCACAGTTTTAGCTTTCACATGTATGCATTAGGGACAATGCATGAGTCTAAGTTGAGGGTGTTGGGATACCTGTGAGTCTTTCACCACCGAGGGTTTTTGTTGCCGTATTTCTTTTCCCTCCGGTGTGCTATCTAGTAGAACCGGCATGTTTAGTTTGTCGTTTAAATTTTGGTTGTGTTGTGATTTCTATAGCAAGCATGACTTTTTGAAAGTTGAACTAAAAGGAGCCCCCTCTGAAAAAGTTGATTTTGTATTTATGTTTGAAACGATTGACTGTTCTGGATCCTTGAATGTCATTGTGTGGTTGTGATTGTAATAATTATGCTTAAGCCGAGCTGATGTTTTGATAGTTGGTAGTGGTATGGTTTCTTGGTGCCAAGTTTGTGTGAGCTTATTGTTATAAACTCTTACTCTGTGCATGCATCTAGAACCTGCCCGGTCTATTTTGTTAAGCTTGAAGTTGGTTGCTTAGGAAAGGATCACATGCCCTTTTTGTGTGCAGTCCACTTAGCCTATAAGACCGTCCAAATGCAAATAATCCATTTGATCCCTTTTTGAGCCATAATTGACCCTATTCTTTCAATAACCTGTCACCGTTTTTTTTAACTTTGAATCCTTATTTTGGCCCTGGTCCTTCCTTGGACATCGTGCACTTCAACTCAGGCAATCATCCTAAGTTGAGGGTGGGTACTATAGAGGTAAATGATAAGAAAAATAGGATGGATAAGATTGGTTGTGGATAGAATGAAAATTTTGGGTGTGTGCCTAAGAAAAGAAAGAAAAAGAAACGAAAAAGAGATGAATTTTGTTTTGTCAAAATAAAGAGGCCGCACCTGTAGCTAAAAAGAAGGGAATAAAAAGGTGAATAAGGATGGACGAAGTAAAGTTAAGTGGAAATAGTAGGTCGGTGATTCCAAGGAGGGCTTAGTCACTAACCCCTAAATGTATCCTACCTGCACCCAAAGCCTCATTACAAGCCAAAACAAGTCCTGTTGTGATCCTGAGCGGCTTTCTGAAAAACTTAAATAGGATAGCAAGGGTAAGCTTATGGCATCGCATGTGCATTTTTTGAAATCGTTTGTGAGTGTGAGCGCCTTACCTAGTCCCAAATCTTGTGTGTTGGACTTCTTTGTGGTGAGGGCACCGAGATTTCTGTATTATCTATTAACTGTTGGGATAGCTGTTGTGTGTGTATGTAGAATATTCTATCATATCGGAATGACATGTTTGGATCCTTGCAAGTTAGCGTTTCATACATTTGTGTGCTACCAGGGGGCTTGATTTAAATTTAATAAACTGTTAAGTGACCATGATTTGCCAGAGATGTGTGTTTGTATTCTTAGTTGAGTCGTCATTTTGTTTTTGTTGTCATGTTTCTTGAGGACAAGCGAACATTTTAAGTTGAGGGTGTTGATGTGCTGGGATTCTACGGCACATTTGACGCCTTTAACTAAGAATACTCGGGAGTTTTCAAGCAACTTTTGTGGGTTTTGATGTTTTATTGTTATATTTGCAGGAAATGGAGCTAGAGATGGAAACAGATGAAAAATGGTTAAAAAACCTCAACGGGTTAAGCCTGACGGCTGGCATGACTGTCCGTCACACCTGTGACTAGCCGTCAGCCAGGCCACCAGGACGAGACAACAATTCATCGAGCAATGCCTAGGAGTGATGTCCCGTCTGACGGCCCATCACTGACCTGACGGACCGTCACCCATGCCACCAAGATAAAACAAAGAAACACACTGTAAGTCGTCACTGGGCGGACGACTTACCTGAATTTACCAGCAAGTCGTCACAGGCCCGATAACTTACCAGAATTTACCAGCAAGTCGTCACAGGCCCGACGACTTACCAGAAAAATTGCCTAGGAGCTCACTATTTAGCTGTGACGGCTCAAGTGACGGCAAGTCACATGCGTGACGGCCCGTCACATGTGTGACGGTCCGTCAGGCGACCCGTCAACGCGATGCGGGATTCCAAAAATTCTATTTTCGGACTTTATTTCCTGGACTACTATAAAAACCCTGTGTTAGGGTTATTTTATTTATTATTACCCAATATTTCTAGAGACTATTTTGAGCGACTTTTGGAGAGGAAAAATACGACACCAATGTATTCTTCTTCTTCCTCCATTGTTCTTGGAAATTATTGGCTGCTTTTTCTTGGAAAACTAGAAGCTTGTGTTCATCTATTGTAAGATATTTTTCTTTATATTATGAACTTTTCTTTTTCTCTAATAGCATGAGTAGCTAATTTCCCACAACTAGGGTTGTGGGAGCCATGGTAAAAGTAGCAATATAGATTCCGGGTAGCATTAGGTTAAATTTATATGTTGTCACGTGGTTATTCATTCGTTATTCACGTTTTCTAATGGTTGCAAACATTAGAACATACCTAGGTTTGATTTGCTTGAACAAAGAGATTAAAACCGGGAAATTTAATTAACTACGAGGATTCGAGAATACCAACTCTCGTGTTATGATTAATGCTGTAACTAGATTAATCTACTTGATGTTTAGGATTGAAATAAGAATTTTCACCTTCTCAAGTTCGAGATAATTGAGAAGGAAATTTGTCTATTTGGTTGAGAAACGTTTAGATGATACCATTAATTCAATCACATCGTGATATACATATAGAAAGAACCCGGTTAAGCTTTGAGTCGAAATTGTTACGACGCCATAGTGTACACTTCCCTAGTTTGCCTCTCATATTGATTATTACTCGTTGAAACTCGTAAATTATTATTTGCATTGTTCAAATATTGATCATACAAATCCCCCCCATTTTACCGAAAACTATTGATTATTAGTCATCTAAATTACTAACGACTTAATTTACACCTTATTCCCTGTGGGATCGACCCCAACCTTTGTTGGGTTCTATATTTGATGACGACCGCTTACGCTTCTTAATTTGAGGTGTAATTTGAGCGTTATCAGTTGCAAATATTAATTTTCATTACTTGACTATGTGATTGCTTGAAAAAGGATTTCATGATTTCGGATGTGAAATTACTAGTGGGAACTTGGGACTCCATCCAGATTTGAAGCTAGAAATAGCTCTAATCAAAAGAATCACCCACTTAAGTGTCTAAGGTAGAGATAGTGTGACTTCCCCAAGATTATATTGGTTGTTTGTCGATCAAACTGATGATGCTCTAACCAAGATTATCGGATATATGGTTGTTAATCGAAAGATAACAATCTATACCCATGACCAATGCTACTTATGTCAATAAGAGAGAATAAGTTTGAATTGATAATTACCCTAGCCTATGATTAAAGCCCCATCAGATACACATCCCTAGTTGCCTACTCAATTTGGTACACCTATTTTTGTTTATTTGCTTTGATTTAAATTGTGATTGTAGTTACAATATCCCAATTCCCCCAACCTTTTACATTTCTCGTTTTAAGCATTTACTCTCATTGTGAACTCATTTTGCACAATCTTCATTTAGCTAGATCCAAGTCCCTTGGGTACAACTCCGACACTCGCTGGGAATTATAAATTTTATTTTGTTGCACGATCGCCTTGACCTCCAACATTAGGGAGAACGATTTGAGCGTTCATCAAAATACATGTGGGATTTTTCTTTGTAGGACTAGTGATCCATTGATTAGAGTTCAAGGTTAGTTGATTTTCGTGATAAGAAAGAATATCATTCTTGGGAGATAACTCCAGATGCAAGAGATTTAATCGATATAGGCTTGGACCTCAGCATCTATATGTGCACTGATGAGAATATTTGTTGCAAATAGTAAACGTGGTATTCAGAGAAGTTGGTGTAGTTATAAAGGGTGTTCCTAAGCTTAAAAGCTGTCAACTATATTGTTAAGGAGGGAATAGCCTTGTTCTTACTCCCTGCCCAGGGTGCTCATACCTTATGTCCAGTAGCTCCATATAGCAAGCTAGTAGACTCCTCACATCAGACCAGTTGAGACCTGTCGGTAATCATTCCTAAGGCCATAAGGCCCTTCCCTCAGTTCAATCCATGCTAGCGAGTTCAGTTTAGAAGATAATAGTTTCCTTATACAGTTACTCCTCTTAGTTTTAAGTTTCTTCCAGTTAATTATGATTTCTAAGATTTTATTCGTTCTCTATGAATTTCAGCTGAGTCCCTATTCTCAATCCAAAGCAGTTATCATATTGGATACTTAGTTTCATATTCTATTACTGTTCTTATGCTAACAGAATGCATACATGCCTCACGAACCCAACTCACTTCATATTTCAGTCAGAAATCAGTTACCATGTTAGTACTCCAACTTTTAGAACTCAGTTGGTGGGATTGCAACTCTTTCCCCATAACCTCAGCCTAGTTAGTCTTCATTCGAGGACGAATGATCCCAAGGGGGAGATGCAACCCAAAAATTCTAAGGTAAAACTCGAACCATTTACATGAGTGTAATGATAATTTCCCTAGTGTGGTGAGTGCTTTGTATGTGAATCATGTTCACAAGAAACTCCTAGAAGCAAGTTAAGTTAGAAGCACCCCAACCAAAGAAGTTTTCATGAAAGACTAAACAAGTGTCATCTTAAAATGATCACACCTCCTATAATATGAAAAATTAGTTGGCCTAGTACTCACCCAGCTTAAGGTTTTTGAGTCTTCTTTCCAACTCCACTGACCGCGCACTAATCCAATTCCGGAGTAAGAAGTTATGGGCATTTTACTGCAATATTGTCAGTGACCACGAACGGGATGACGAACCGTGGTTTTGAACCATGGTCCATACTGTGACTCGTGAAAACAGACATGCAACTTAGAAATTTCACCTTTAAAATGATGAGTTGGTCCACCACCCGTAGACATAAACCACGATCCATAGTATGACCCGTGGTTTGTCAATTTTCAGCCTTTCTTCTAGATTTCCATGGGTGACTTCACCGGTCGTTGTTTCAAACGATGGCCCGTCCTGTAAATCATGGAATCCCTCAGAGAAACCCTAGAACTCAAGGATAAAACCACTACTCAGTTGATGGTCCATCATTCAGAACCACGGTCTCTCAACCAATCCGTGGTTCGATATTTTGTGAATTTCAGTAGTTTTTAATTTAATTTCCCAAGGGTATTTCAGACAATTCCTCCTTCTTTTAGCTCTGACTAAAAATAGTTGGAGGCTTATTTATTAAGTAAAGTACCTCAAAACTATCAGTTTCCTCATTCTTTTTCTCAAGTTTGTTTCAAAGAAGAAACGTTCTTCTCTAAAGTTCAAACCTAGGGCTTTATCTTTCAAGCTTTAATTTCATATTTCTCTTCCGGGATTATCATCCACCAGGTATGTGGGTATTCAATGAGGATCTCCTTTCACCCTCATGCTCAAAGTTCAGTTTTCAATTATGATTTCTACAAGTTATGATTCTAGTCTTCTTACCCAAACAAGTGTTTTACTATGAATTCAGTCTCTTGAGGATCCTACATGTCTACTATTCTTGTTAGAACGATTTCTACATGAGTTCCTGCAATTAGATTTCAAAACCCTAGATTTTAGAAGAAGTGAATTATAGCCTTATTTTACCCAACTATCCATATCTTTACAGAACTGAATTCCTCATGATACTATATGTTCCACGTATATGTTTAAGTGATATTGCAAGAAGATTTATGGATATTTTGCTTAAATCCCTAGAATTTTGATGAAACAGACTTAGCCCAAATTTACAACATCTTTTGTATGAATTAGCTTTCTTTTCAAGAACTTAGCATGAAATTATAGTATTTTAACATGAACTAACTTTTCTTCAGAATACAGCCTAGTCTACTAGTACTTAGTTTTAAAGCATGAAATTACCTAGTTATTAGCCTACAACATTACAGAAAAATAGAATCCTTTCACATTTCGTATTGTCTTTCATTCTCAGAATATCAGTATATTTGAGCTATCCAGTATTCCAGTTGCATTCATTTCTTTATATTCATTTGAGAGTAGGATTAGCACCAAGCGAACGAATGGATGAAGGCTCAGCTGTCAGACTAGGCTTAGACCTTTAGTAGCAGTCCCTAAGTCTTAGAAATATGGCGCCACCATAGGTATCAAAGGGGTCAGCTGCCAGATTAGGATGGACCCCCTTGTCCCTTGTGGACATAAGTTTAGTGGATCCACATCAGATTTGTTTGTACCCTTGGCAAGGTATGAACACCCTTCCATCAAGAGTTACATGTTGGCCTTATAGTTAGCTCAGCTTGGGTTATGTCGGTTAATAGTAGCTCCCACTGTCCTTATTCATTATTGTATGACCTTGTATTCAGTTATTCAGTTTAGTATTATACAGGTGCATGCTTATATACTTGGTCATTGCATCAGCTTATACCTTTAAGCTTGCATTCAGTACACTATATCAGTATTTTCAGCATGTTAAGTTGAAAGAACTCACCTAAGGATTTACTTTAAACATGACTTTTAGCATGACTCATGACTTTCAGCTTAGTTGCATGATTTATGGACATAATTCATCTTTTTAGTCCATGGGTTTCCTAAGTAACTATTTTAATTATCTTAAAATATTATGATCTCACAGTTACAGTTCTGAAATGGGACTTACACCCTCTTTAGTAAAAGGGCCTATGTTTTACAGTTTTGATTTATGTACTTCAGATGTTAAACTTAGTCCAGTTTTCATCCATGCTTTCAGTATACATGTTTTCTCATGATTTCAAAGTTAGTGCATTATCTCACATGCTCAGTACATTCAAAGTACTGATCACATACCTTCTTGTGTTGTATCCTTTTGATGTTATAGGTTTTAGTGCTAGCTTCCAGGATCATGGTCAGATAGATCCCAGTTTCCAGCCAGCAGGGAACGAGTTCTCCTTTTTCTAGGAATTCCAGACAGTTAGTAGTTATAGTGGTTATTTAAGTTGTTATACATTGATTAAAGATAGTCGGGGGTCATGTCCTGGCTAACCATAGTCAGTGTTAGTAGAGGCTTCATAGACAGTCATACAATCAGTTAGTTGTATTAGTTTTCAAATGCTATTGTATCTCAGTTTATGAAAGTTTATTTTGATTTAATATTTTTTTCAGGAGCTCAGCACATTTCAGCTTCTGCATTATCTTTCAGTCTATATCTTAGCAGTATGCTTGGCCATGGATTAGCTTGGGGTCACTTGTGACTCTAAGCACAATATTGTGTCCAGGGTGTAGGCTCGGGGCATGACAAGAGTAGCTTTCCCAACAATAATAATGTACAAAGGGGGAATTGGAAATCTGTCAAAATTCGAATTCCAAACAAAACAATAAGTAAAAGTACAAGGTGTAAACAATAGAGGGAGGACGACTAGGCATGTTCTTCTAATGGCTCTTAAATACGGGTCAAGATACTTGCTTAGTTGTATAAATTCCTACTAATTGATATAGTTAGCATTGGTTTTTGGCATATTTATTAATCTCTTGATCAAAAAAAAATATATCCAATGGTTTTTATTCAAACACCATTGTTTAAGCAAATAACTAACCAACATATGCTTGGGAAGGTTACACTATTTCTAGCTTAGACCCTTAAATGGGTATTTTCATTGATTTGAGCTATTTCTAGCCTCAATAGAGGTGGAATCTCAAGTACCCACTAACCATTTCACATCCGAAATTATGAACTTCTTTCTCAAGCAAGGATACAACCAAGTAACGTAAATCAATATTTACAACCATCAATTTTAGAGTTAAAACATAGTGAAATCACTAGACCCATATCATATTAGCAATTATAAACACAAATAAGCAAGACTCATACCCTTTTATCAACTACCCATCATATACACATCCCTAGAAAAGGAAATTTATCCACTCATGCTAAAAGAAGAACAAAGTATGCCCATAGGGAAATTCAAATTCCTTTTCATTAGTTGTAGAAAGAATCCAATATCCAAGCTCAAATTTACAAGCCCAAGATTGAAGATTAAGAGAATGGATTGAAACCCTCTTTATTGCCTTTAGAGAGAAACTTGCTTCAAAGGTGAAAACTATTCAAAAACTACTCATAACTATCTAGAATTGTGGCTAAATTGGGTTTAGAAACATTCCCATAATGTCATAAAAAATTGGACAAAAATGTCCTTCGAGGGCTATGCGACGCGACGTGCAGTTCACACGTCATCAAGTGCACGTCGCACAACACTCTTCAGTGGTCCTGTTACTTGAGATGACTTGGGAGCTTCATGCAAAGTGGGGTGCGATTTGCACCAGGCAGTGTGCACATCGCACATCAACCGCACTCCTTAACAGAGTCTTCAGCCAATACATGAGCCTTGTGCAGTGAGATGTGCAGACCACACCTCATGTTATGCATGTCACACGAGGTCTGAACCTCTCAGCAGAATCTCCATCTTGTTCAATCCTTCACACTTCAACTCCTTTTCAGCTCATTTTGGGTCTAATTCCTTAATTTCCATCTTCGGACAAAAGTACCTGCATTCAGGTCAATAAAGTCCATAAGAACCTCTAAATCTTATCAAAACATAGCAATAATTCATGAATAAAGGCTAAATGAGTCTATAGATTACCGACTCATCAGTAAATACTACTTTGAAAGTAAATTTCCTAGTCATACTACTTTGAGAGTAAACTTTAGATTAAATATTTCAGGAGTAAAGTTAAGATTTACTACTTCAGCAGTAAATTTCAAGGGATTACTATTTTGAGAGTAAAATTCAACGTTGTAATACTTTGGAAGTAAAACATAGTATATTCAAAATATTTTTTTCAATTATTCTACCTCTTTCTATAGATGAGTCATGATAACTTAACATGAAGTGTATGTCTCTGTATAATAAACTTTACTAAGTATTGTCACATTGACTTCAGGGAAATTCCTTAATCATATTAAATTTATCAAAATGATGTGTATTTTTAACATTTATCAAAATCTCTCATTCTTTAGTAATAAAAAAATAATCATCTAAACGTTAATCATATTAAATTATGATAGCTTTGAATCTCTTATAAGATATTGATATTTCGGGAGCAAATCAAGGTATACGTGAAACGTAGATAATTTCTCTAGCATATTTCAATTATAATTACAACAAGCCTATGAGAAAATTATCACTTCTAGTGATCATATATTTCTTGCAAATTTTCATTCTGACCCATCAATGGAAATGAAATTAATATCATCGTCTATTTTCACAATATTATTCTTTTAGAACAAATATGCAATGGCCCAACTAACTGGGTCGTAAGGGTACCTACTCTAATTCACTTTGATAGGAGAACCCTTACCACTCAATTAAGATATGTGGAAGACATAAAATAAAGGTATTAAATTTCTCAAAATCCTTGATAAAACTTATTACAATCTTTCAAATATAACAACCAAAATCCTCTACCCCAAAGATCTAGTCTAGATAGGTACAAGAACTACTACAAGACAAGGAAAATAATTAAGACTCAGCTTCCACCATAGGAATAAGAAGACGGAAGCTGCTGAAGATCCCTATCTGCATCAACTAATGGAACCTGGACTGATCCTACAAATAGACTATACCCAAAAAGGATATAGCAAGAGTAGTAATAGTACAACTATACGTAATGATAAGCATCATCGGCCGACCTAGGTTAGCATCACGTAAGCATAACATAAATATCATGAATCAACAGGCACTTATAAAATTCACAATGCAACTTATATCCCTTACCCACTCTTCCACTCCCTACTCTCCTCTCTATTCACTCCATGATATATTTTCATGTATTTATTGAAGGGAATTAAGATAATTACCAACCAAATCTAGTCCTAGCTTAACTCATAACAATGCTACCTCCCAACACTACCTAAGTCAAGAACACACACGAGTTACTTCTCACACACTTGCTACGCACTCAGTATCACCCCCTACTATCTAACTCGTATGGCCACATAAGCACGTCACTTATTATCAATATTTAAGCAGCTTATGGTAAATAAGAGCAATCATGTAACAATTAGAATTATACCTTCACCTAGACTTTTTTGAACAATAATAGAGTAAATCAGACAAGCATAAGACAATTACGAACAATCCACCAAATTAGTATTATAACTAATAACAGTTAACTCCACCTTGCAACAATTACCTTTTTACTTGAATTCAATAAATAATTACACAATTCAAGTAAGTTAATAGCCCGGACAACTTATGGTTCCTAAAATAACATCAACAATATAATCTGGTCCACTCATGGAACCGGGAAACTTACTAATTTTGTGTACAGACACGTTATGGGTCTTATAAATGCCCACTACCCCTGACTTGCAGGGAAAGATATTAGTCCATGTACCAAATAGCCCAGAAAAATAATGTCTGCCACTCTTATCCCAAGTCAATATTATACCACCCTTATTCAAACGTCCCCACCCTTATACCTCGTGAGTTCCATTGATTCTGTGATAGTGACAATTACTAGTTCATCTCACATTAGAAACTCTTGTCACAACACTTACAATCACAATATGAGGTAACACAACCACATTGCACTTTAAAATAAGCCCTTTTACACAATTTTATTTCAGGTGATTAAACACTTGTAATATTTTCCAATTAGTTAACATTTATAGCATCCATTGTAACAAGTAAATAAAGAGGCAGTTAACATGCACCCATCACCTAAATTGAGTCTCACCTATAATTTAACCATCACCTACTCCTTCCCAGTAACCACAATATCTAACACCAAATAACACATAGAAAATAGAAGCACACATTTCTTAGGACAACCTTTGGACTACCCACTTTGGGATACACACTCAATCCCTCTAATCTAAGCTTTGTCATTCCCCAACTTCCCATATTAACTATAAGTCCTCTCTAAACCAAGCAATCTACTATTTTAGCAAGGAATAAGGCATTCATATAGTTTTATTATTAATTAACTGCTTAACCATAATACACCACCATAACCAATCATTTTTACTTCCTAACCAATTAACTAGGCACAAAAATAATAGGTCAGTACCGATAATATCACAAAACACTTTTAAGAATATTCATCTTATTCCCATATACCTAATCTACCAATTGTATCCATTCAAATACCTAGCTCGCAGGCTTATGCATGAATTCTCCCATCCATCTACATTATGCATACATTTTCTAACACATGCCTTACTACTCAATTAAATCAAGACAACCTGGGTGCCAAGAATCTGCTACGGAGGCATGAACTTGTAATCCTTGCTTCATTCTAGTGATTTCCATCATGAAATCTATGAGAAAATATCAGGTTTTACTCCATCTAAGCATATTCCTTCCTCTCTATTGCTCTAGAGCCTTGAGGCAACCCTAAGAGATTTTTAGAATGGAGCCTCATTCTAGTTTTTAGTTGAGAAGAAAGAAAAGGTAATTAAGAATCGAGTAGACTATTCCCAACACCGTTCAATAGTAGCTGGCATGCTGCTTTTGCGGTGCCACCATAGTAGGATAATTCCAGCTATAGAGGGTTGACATCAGTTTGCCCCTAAAACTCATTATTCTGAATTTATCTAACTAAGTCTTTTATGAACCCAATCAAAGGACATTAATGAAATTCTCGTACTCCATGCCCCTTGGATGTGGCAATTTTTGTAACTATGGAATGAGTCATTACAACAGATACCAATTTAGCTATTGTTCATCCCCAAACAATTATGGTAGGACAAGAATAGGATGAAACATACTGGGGTCATTAACACTTACATATAGGTCATAATACTTAACTTAAAATTTCACTCACCGACCCTTACGATAAAGTCCACCCGATTTATACCGCATATTTTAAAATACAACTCTCCTCACCTAATCCCTCATAGATGAGATTTGCACAAGGCTATATCATCACAAGCTTACGAGTACTTGATAAGTTGGTAATATACCAACTTATTAAGCCTTTATTCATTAATCAAGTTGGTAATCTACCAACTTATTATGCCTTTATTCATGAATTATTGTCATATTTTGATGCGATTTAGAGGTACTTATTGCTTTTATGTCTTAAATGCAGGAACTCTTAGTCAATTGAAGGAAGAAAAAGATTTGAACCCAAAAGATCTTAAAATGAAAGTTAAATTACAAAGATGATTAGAAGGTAAGAATCTTCCAAGACATGCGAAGCATCATGCGGCCGCAAGAGAGCACCTGCAATTTGCAGGTGCCAGCGCACATGGAGAAAGAACCTGCCTCAAGAAGTTAAAGCGTGCAAGAGATAAATCTTAAGGGGAGATCACACCTATCATCGCACATGAGGCTACAAGTTACAAGTCCAACACAGCCTGGAAGACATGGCACCTGCGAGCCACAAGTCACAAGGGGCAATCGCAGGTGCCCTCGCACCTTATTTCGCACCTGCCCCAAAGGAAAATCATCCAAATGTGTGTGACATATTTGGGGAGGTTCCAAAACCCTTTTTTGGATATGTACCAAGGATATACAATAATGTTTACTTTCCCAAGGAAGATAATTGATAGAGTACAATTTTTTTCTTCTTCTTCTCTAGTGAAAAACACAATTCCTATGATTTTGAGCTTGGAATTTTAATTTAGCTTGCAGAATGAATGGAATTCTGGAAAACCCAATTGGTATCTTCTCTTATTCCTTTACTACGAGTAGATAAACTTATTTCTAGGGGTGTGTGTATGATGGGTGTTGATTATTTATGCTTATAATTGATTATTATGTATGCGTCTATTTAATTCTTCATGTTTTAATTATAAAATTGATGGTTGCAAATATTTATTTAGCTTCTTAATTGTGTTCTTGCTTCAGAGAGGAGTTCTTCAATTGGGTAAGAGTTCAATAGTAGGGACTTGGGATTTCCCCCACAAATTGAGGCTAGAAATAGCTTGATTTTAGGAAATTTCCATCTAAGAATCAAATCTAGATATAGTTTGACTCACTTAAGCTAAATTTGGTTGGTTGATTGTACAACTATAGGGATTGAAAGAGACCATAGTAAGCATACTTAGTAGGTTGAAAAACTACCTAGTATAGCATAAACCAAAGCTACCCATGCTAATAATTGAATGTTTGCTTGAATAATCAACCCCTATATTGTTGTATGACCCCATCGAAAGCACACCCCTGGGCTTCTTCTCTTGATCAAAACTCTTGTGTTGATGTTTTTATGTTGTTATAATTCAAATCTTAAATTACCAAACCTTTTCCCCCCAATTTTACTTTACTTGCTTGAACAAATTGCTTACTCTAGTAAATTAATTTTTGATATTTAGTGGCAAGTCATCGAACCAATCTTCATGAATTAGGCCCTGACATCCGCTGGATACTTATTATTTTGCTTGGCGATCGTTACCACCTCCTTTGGGAGAGTGATTTTGAATGTCACCAGTATCCAAGATAACTTTGGCCTCACCCATACATCTAATTTTAAATATCATATCAAAAGGGAAGGAGGAACATTTTCCGCCCATGAAAGTCAACTGGTCTGTGCTATAGTGGGACCACTGCCGCTATAGCAGGATGGAGGCTGCTATAGCAGGTCAGGATAGAATATAAGGATGAGAAATGGATATTTCACCCATTTCTCTCAATTTCAAACTCAAAACTCCCTCCCTCTTTGATCACTTTGCACTCTACGTCGGAAGAAGGTAATTTTACGTTCTAAATTCATCTCCTTACTCTATCACTCATAATGATGCAATTTTGCACTCAAAATTGTAGAAACAATTGTGTTTGGGGTTGATTTTTGAGACTCATAAGTTTTCTTGAATTCGGATGATTTTTTGAAGAATGGATGTTTTTCTTACGTTTACAACGCCTCTATGGCATCTTAGACATAAGATTATGGGAGTTCATGGCCAATTTTTGGCTTGAAAAAGAGTAGAATGTGAAGAGTTATTTTCGAAAGTTTCTTAGTCACTGGGGCTTGTACAGGGGTTTAAACACCTGGATTTTAGTCTATAATAGCTCCATAGAACTTCCCCCACCCTGATCTGTGTTAAAAAGTCAAAAATGGATGAGTTTGTGAAAATTCACCATTAGAGCGTCGGTTCGAGTTTTGGGGATGATGAATGCCACTATAGCAGCCTCATTCCACTATGGTGGCCCTATGATAGTGGAAATATTCCCGCTATAGCGGTCCCATGGTAGTGATATGCCTTTCGCTATAGCGGGATGCAGGCAGTAGCCTTCCCACATATTTGAGACTTAGCCTTTTTCTGAAACTTGCACTTATTTGAACACCATAATGGATTCTAACTTGCTTTCGCATGATTTGGAAAGACCACTAAATTTAAGGTAGACTTCCAAGATAAATCCCCCATCCCTTACAAAGATTTCCAGATGCAAACTGCCAGGGCAAATATCAAGACTACAAGTGGATCATTTTTACTACAAGAAGGGGTTCGACATGCGGGGTGTGGCGGAGGAGGTGCCAAAATTCTACAACTGACTCCAGGAGTTTGTGTGGATGACGTTGATGGAGACTCCTGGGGATGAAGTCTCGGGTTGGGTACGTGAGTTCTATGCAATCCTCCTTAACGTGCTCTAGAATGAACCTTACCCCACTATCTTAATTGGGAGAGTGCATGTCCTCGTGCATGAGACTACTATCAATGAGGTCTATGAGATGCCCGATGTCTCTAAAATTGAGTACATATTCCAAATCTCGAGAGATAGATCTGTGGTGGCTAAGGGATACTCTGGTTGTAGAGGCTAACTGAGATAAGGTCTACTAGACTAGTCTCGAGGGGAATAAGAGCACACACTTAAGTGCGGATGCTCAGAGGTGGCTGAATCTAGTATCCCAAAGGATTTGTCTTTTGGGTAACACTTTTGATGTGATATACCCCTGAGCTCTGGTGATTTCTTGGGCTATGTGGGGGATTCAGCTGAATGTGGGGGCACAGATCGTGTCAGAGTGGAAGAATTTCTACGGGAAAAACAAAAAGGCTCCTTACCTTCCGACCCTAATTTTTGAGTTGTGAAAGTGTGCAGAGGTGCCTAGAGAGGATGCTGACGTGGATTTAGATTATGACACACTCTTTCATCCCCTCAAGCTGAATGGTGCACTACCCCAAAACAAGAAGAAGAAAAAGATGGGAACCGAGGGGGAGAGCAGTAGAGTCATGGAGGAGGAGGAAAAAGATAATGATAATGATGAGGCTACCAATCCCACATAGCCCCTGCCTGACACTTCCTATGACTATGCAGAGCTTTGGAAGGAGTTGGATGAAGAGAAAAAGAAGAGGCGCTCTCGAGGTCACATGCTTGTCCGTATGTGGAAGACCATAAAGGTCATTTTCAAGTGTGTCATCCCCGATCAGAGGCTCCCCAAGCTGAAGAGGGAAGATATGGCAGTGTTCTCCTTCTTGAGTTTCATCGAAGAAGAGGTCTCTGATGCTTCGAGCTTCAGAGATGAGGGGGCCTCCATCTAGGTCCCTGGGTGGATATTAGTCCACACTATTCATTTTCTTGCTAGTAGCTTATAAACGCATTTGGATAGGTCGGAAAAGAAATGCAAAAATAGAAGAAAACATGGCATGGATTTTGCCCAGGCCTATCCCGCTCTGGCGGCCTGCATGCCGCTACCATGGCACCGCCATAGCGGGAATATTCTCGCTATAGTGGGGTCATGATAGCGAGAAGTTCCTACTATAGTGGCCCACTGGCAGTGGCCCAAAAAATTTCCATTCCCTGTAGTTCCCTGACCCCACCTCCCCTTCTGCAACACTTCAATTCTAAATTGTATAGTCGATAACCCATAATTTCCAAGATTGGAACCCAACAATTCGAAAAGGTTAACAAATAAATCGAGACACAATTCTTAAACTCTAGTTATAGATCACAAATTCAACATCAATGACCTACTAGGCCTTTCCAAACATCTAACATTCGTCACTCTTATGCTTTTCACATAACAAACACTTAAGGCGAGGAACAATCCTAACAATTAAGCAATTTTGCTTACCAACTTTACACGTACCATCAACAATTATTAGCATTCAATCATCAAATTCCATTTAATATAAGTTCTCAATTAACCATACACAGTAAACTACCATCACTTCACTTATCATAGATTTCCAAGCATCAAATCAGTTCAGATAGTTTCATAAAATAAATCAGTTTAGCTACCATTCTAGTTACCTACCATTCAACTTATCCTCTCGACGACCACTAATTGATCATCTAATATATTCAACACAGTACTTACGGCTAGATACCAATTAGAACTTTTCAAATTCTAATTTCATTGCTTTTGTTATCCCAAATGGAGCCAGGTGGCCTCCATTCATTTTGGTTTGAGATACCAATTGGAATCAAGATATACTAATAGACTAAGCCCATACAAACAATCATCTAGGACTCCACGAGAGGAAGTAAAGAAGGGAACAGTTCCTAGAATGCCTCATAGCTTCCAAAAGATTCGATGTGGACATCTACACACCAATCTGTAGAACTCTACTTGATATTTTCTCTTGTACTTGTGAGATTGCTAACCTAGGCTTTGATACCAACTGTCATGACCTAACTAAATGGGTCATGAGGGCACCTACTCTTATTCACTTAGATAGGAGAACTCTTACCACCCAATTAAGATATGCGAAAGACATAAAAGAAAAGCATTAAATTTCTCAAAATCCTTGATAAAACTTATTACAACTTCAAATATAACCACAAAAATCCTCTACCCCAAAGATATAGTGTAGACAGGTACAAGAGCTACTACAAGACAAAGAAAATAATCAAGAATCATCTTCCACAATAGGAATAAGAAGACAAAAGAGGCCGACGATCCCTATCCACATCAAGCAATGAAACCTGGACTGATCCTGCAAACACACTATACCCAAAAAGGATTTAACAAGAGTAGTATCAGTGAAACCACACATACTGGTAAGCATCATTGGTTAACCCAAATTAGAATCACGTAAACATAATATAAAATATCAAGATTCAACAGACACATATACAATTTTTGATAGAACTTATATCCCTTACCTACTCTTCCAGTCATCACTCTCCTCTCCACTCGCTCCATGATCTATTATCACATATTTATTCGAGGGCATCAATATAATTACTGATAACGCCCAAACTACACCTCAAATTAACGAAGCGTAAGCGGTCGTAGTCAAATATAGAACCCAACAAAGGTTGGGGTCGAATCCCATAGAGAATATGGTGAAGATTAAGCCTTTAGTGAAGTATGTGACTAATAGTCAATAGTTTTCGGTAAATAAAGGGGGGGTTTTGTGTGAACAAAAGAAAACAAAACAAATAATAAACGTGTGAGTTTTAATCAAGATGAGAGAACGAACTAGGGAAGTGTTTACCATGGCATTGGTAACGATGTCGATCCTAAGCTTAACCGGGTTTTTCCTATATGCGCGTCACGATGTGATTGAATTAATTGTATCGTCTAAACGTTTCTCAACCAAATAGACAAATTTACTTTTCAATTCTCTCGAACTTGAAAAGGTGTGCTTTTAGATTTCAATCCTAAACATCAAGTAGATTAATCTAGTTACAGCATTAATCATAAGACGAGAGTTAGTAGTCTCGAATCCTCGTTATTAATCAAGTTTCCCGGTTTTAATCTCTTTACTCAAGCAAATTAAACCTAGGCATGTTCTAATGTTTGCAACCACTAGAAAACGTTAAATAATGTATGATTAACAACGTGACAACATGTATATTGAACCCGTCGCTACCCGGAATCTATATCGCTACTTTAGCCATGGCTCCCACAACCCTAGTTGTGGGAGTTTTAGTTAATCATGCTAGAAGAAGAACAAAAGAAAGTCATATTCATAATAAAGAAAAGAGATCCTTACAATGTATTGAAAACAATCTTTAATTAATCCAAGAACAAGAACAACAAGATCCCAAGAACGATTCAAGAACACGAATTCAAGAAGTAGAAAACGTGTTTCTTGATCTCCAAGTCGACTAAAATTCTCCTAAAACTATTGGGTAATGTATTGGTAAGTGAATAATAATTGAATAATCAAAATAAACCTAACATAGGGTATTTATAGGAGTCTAGGAAACAAATCCCAAAAATGCTCGGAATCCGCATCGCGGACTGCCCAGGTGTGATGGCCAGGCTGATGGACCGTCACTGTTGGACTGTCGCCTTGGCCGTCACCACTAGGCAGTGGTGCTGCCTTGGTGTGACGGTCACTGTGACGGACCGTCACATGTGTGACGGGCCGTCACTC
Organism: Jaltomata sinuosa; assembly: GCA_003996215.1. Classification (NCBI taxonomy): domain Eukaryota; kingdom Viridiplantae; phylum Streptophyta; class Magnoliopsida; order Solanales; family Solanaceae; genus Jaltomata; species Jaltomata sinuosa. The sequence goes on from QJPP01005738.1 coordinate 29,529, forward strand.
AGGCCGTCACTCTTATCCAGAATTCTCTTTTTCGCGTATTTCCTTCCGTTTCCATGTTTGTCTTCATTTCCTGAAAATACAACATAAAAACATCAAAAATGACACCGGTTGCTTGAAAACGTATGATTGTTCTTAGTTTAAAGGAGGCAAAAGTGCCGTAAATTGGCGGCACATCAACACCCTCAACTTAAAACGTTCGCTTGTCCTCAAGCAACATGACACAAAACAATAATACGACGACTCAACTAAGCAAACAAACTCGTGTCTCTAGCAACTCATGGTCATTCAACATCTTTTTCAATTAAATCAAGCTCCCTCGTAGCACACAATGTATGAAACACTAACTTGCAAGGATCCAAACATGTCATTCCGATATGATAGAACATTATGCATACACATGCGCAGCTATCCTAACAATCAATAGGCAATACAGACATCTTGGTGCCCTCACCTCAAAGAAATCCCACACACAAGATTTGGGACTAGGTAAGCGCTCACACTCACAAACGATTTCAAACAATGCACATGCGATACCATAGGCTTTCCCTTACTATTCTATTTCGGTTCTTCAGAAAGCCGCTCAGGATCACTACAGGACTTGTTTAGGCTTGTAATGAGGCTTCAGGTGCAGGTAGGATACATTTATGGGTTAGTGACTAAGCCCTCCTTGGAACTACCGACGTCTTCTTACCACATAACTTTACTTTGTCCATCCTTATTCACCTTTTTATTTCCTTCTCTCTAGCTACAGGTGCGGCCTCTTTATTTTGACAATTCTTTTTGTTACTTTTCCGATCTTTTTCACTTCTTTTTATTTTTCTTTTCTTAGGCACACACCCGAAATTTCATTCTATTCACAACCAATCTTCTCCCTCCTCTTTTTCTTATCATTCACCTCTGTAGTAGCCACCCTCAACTTAGGCTGATTGCCTGTGTTGAGGTGCACAATGTCCATGGCAGGACCAGGGCCAAAAAAGGGTTTACCTCTATAGTAGCCACCCTCAACTTAGGCTGATTGCCTGCGTTGAGGTGCACGATGTCCAAGGAAGGACCAGGGCCAAAATAGGGATTCAAAGTTAAACGGGAACGGTGACAGGTTATTGAAAGAATAAGGTCAATCATGGCTCAAACAGGGATCAAGGGATTATTTATATTTGGACGGTCTTTTAGGTTAAGTGGACTGCACACAAAAAGGGCCTGTGATCCTTTCCTAAGCAACCAAACTTCGAACTTAACAAAATAGACCAGGCAAGTTCTAGATGCATGCACAGAGTAAGAATTTATAACAATAATCTCACACGCTCTTGGCACCAAGAAACTATATCGCTACCAACTATCAAACAACCGCTCGGCTTAAGCATACTCATTCTACTCATAATCACACAATGACATACAAGGATACAGACAGTCAATCGTTTCAACATAAGCTCAAAACCAAAATTTTTTAAAAGGGCCTCATTTTTAAACAAGAAAAATGCCATGCTTGCTATAGACACTAAAAAAAATAACAACCTAAACATGCCGGTTCTACTAGATAGCACACCGGAGGGAAAAGAACTCGGCAACAAAAACCCTCGGTGGTGACTCACAGGTTTCCCCACACCCTCAACTTAGACTCATGCATTGTCCCCAATGCATACATATGAAAACTAAAAACTGTGAGAATAAAGGAATACCTGTGATGTCGATATGACTCACATTGTGGAATGATTAGACGATACAATTAATTCAATCACATCGTGACGCGCATATAGGAAGAACACGGTTAAGCTTAGGATCGACATCGTGTTATCTTCTTTTTGAATCGCAACCAAGTCTCGTGCAGTGCTTCGTGCGGTTGCTGCCTGAAGTTGCTGATCTCGTCCCTCAACTGTATCATCCGAGAGGGAGGAAAGAACCTTTCTAGGAAAGCTCCTCTCAACTCTCCCCAAGTTAAGATAGAGTCGGGGGTCAACTCTGTTAACCACAACGCTGCCTCATCAGACAGAGACAATGGAAACAACCTGAGCCTGATCGCTATCTGACTCACGCCCGGTAGTTCAAACGACTTGCATATGCCCACGAAATTCATTAGGTGCTGGTTTGGATCATCCCCAGCGACACCTCGGAACACTCCTCTCAAGTTTAACAGCTGGATCATCGTGCTAGTGATGTTGAACTTGGCTCTGGGCGGTAGCGGTGGAACAACAATGGCGCCCGTAGCGCCAGCTCCATGTAAGTCGAGATCCTCATCATTCCGTGCGATCTCATCCTGCAGCCCCCCAGCATTCAAATTTTGTTGGGCCTGCAGTTCTGCAGCGATCCTTGCTGCCTCTAGTTGTGCGGCCATATTCCGCCTCAATGTTCTAGCGAGCTTGGGATCGTAAGGTAATATTGATTCACCCGAGCTCCGGGTACTTGGCATGCACAACTATGTACCCTGTCAATAACAAAAACAATAAATAAACGTAAAAGCAGGAAAGTATGACTAAGAGTCAAATAAACACACCAGACTTAATTAACAATCGTATTCCCCGGCAACGTCGCCACTTTTTGATAACGCCCAAACTACACCTCAAATTAACTAAGCGTAAGCGGTCGTAGTAAAATATAGAACCCAACAAAGGTTGGGGTCGAATCCCACAGAGAATATGGTGAAGATTAAGCCTTTAGTGAAGTATGTGACTAATAGTCAATAGTTTCCGGTAAATAAAGGGGGGTTTTTGTGTGAACAAAAGCAAACAAAACAAATAATAAACGTGTGAGTTTTAATCAAGATGAGAGAATGAACTAGGGAAGTGTTTACCATGGCATTGGTAACGATGTCGATCCTAAGCTTAACCGGGTTCTTCCTATATGCGCGTCACGATGTGATTGAATTAATTGTATCGTCTAAACGTTTCTCAACCAAATAGACAAATTTACTTTTCAATTCTCTCGAAGTTGAAAAGGTGTGCTTTTAGATTTCAATCCTAAACATCAAGTAGATTAATCTAGTTACAGCATTAATCATAAGACGAGAGTTAGTAGTCTCGAATCCTCGTCGTTAATCAAGTTTCCCGGTTTTAATCTCTTTACTCAAGCAAATTAAACCTAGGCATGTTCTAATGTTTGCAACCACTAGAAAACGTTACAGCAATCGATGATTAACAACGTGCCAACATGTATTTTGAACCCGTCGCTACCCGGAATCTATATCGCTACTTTAGCCATGGCTCCCACAACCCTAGTTGTGGGAGTTTTAGTTAATTATGCTAGAAGAAGAACAAAAGAAAGTCATATTCATAATAAAGAAAAGAGATCCTTACAATGTATTGAAAACAATCTTTAATTAATCCAAGAACAAGAACAACAAGATCCCAAGAACGATTCAAGAACACGAATTCAAGAAGTAGAAAACGTGTTTCTTGATCTCCAAGTCGACTAAAATTCTCCTAAAACTATTGGGTAATGTATTGGTAAGTGAATAATAATTGAATAATAAAAATAAACCTAACATAGGGTATTTATAGGAGTCTAGGAAACAAATCCCAAAAACGCTCGGAATCCGCATCGCGGACTGCCCAGGTGTGACGGCCAGGCTGACAGACCGTCATTGTCTTGATGGACCGTCGCCTTGGCCGTCACCACTAGGTAGTGGTGCTGCCTTGGTGTGACGGTCACTGTGACGGACCGTCACTCAGGCCGTCACTCTTATCCAGAATTCTCTTTTTCGCGTATTTCCTTCCGTTTCCATGTTTGTCTCCATTTCCTGAAAATACAACATAAAAACATCAAAAACGACACCGGCTGCTTGAAAACGTACGATTGTTCTTAGTTTAAAGGAGGCGAAAGTGCCGTAAATTGACGGCACATCACTTACCAACACAATCTAGTCTTATCTTTACTCATAACACCGCTAGCTCCCAACACTACCTAAGTTAAGAACACATGAGAGTTATTTCTCACACACTTGTTAAGCACCCAGTATCACCCCCTACTATTCATAAGTCCACTTAAGCATGCCACTTATTACCAATATTTAACTAAATTATGCTAAACAAGTACAACCATGTAATACTTAGCATTATACCTTCACCTAGTCTCTTTTCAACAATAACAAAGTAAATCAAACAAGCATAAGATAATTACGAACAGTCCACCAAATCAGTATCATAACTAATAACAGTTAACTCCACCTTGCCACAATTACCTTTTTACTTAACATCAATAAATAATTACACAATTCAAGTAAGTTAATAGCTCGGACCACTCATGGGTCCTAAAATAAAATCAACAATATAACTTTATCCACTTATAGAATCATCAAGCTCACCAATACTGTGTACACACAATCTATAGGTCTTATAAACACCCACTAGCCATGATAGCAAGGGAAGAGATCAGTCCATGTATCAAATAACCCAGACAACTAGTGTCTTCCACTCTTATCCTAAACAAATATTATACCACCCTTATTCCAACGTCCCTACCCTTATACCTCCTGAGTTCCACCAATTCCATGACAATGACCTTTACCTGTTCATCTCATATTAGCAACTTATATCAAAACACTTACAATCACAATATGAGGTAACAAATCACATTGCACTTTAAAATAAGCTTTTTTACACAATCTCATTTCATGTGATTAAACACTTGCAATATTATCCAACCAGTTAATATTTATAGCATGCATTGCAACAAGTAAACAAAGAGGTAGCTAACATGCACCCATCAACTAAATTGTGTCTGAACTACAATTCAACTATCACTGTAATGACTTGTTCAGTTGTTATTAAAAGGAACCTCATTATGGGTGAGCTATTCATGCAAAGACCGGGTTAGAAAAACTTTTGGGTTGGAGAGTTGAAAATTTTGGGCTAGGCTAGTCTCGGACGAATTCTGAGAGAGGTAAGTTTTAGGACAATCCAGGAAAGGATTGGGTAAAATGTCTAAGGTTGAGCTAATTTTTTCATTATCTAAGGCGTTAAGGAGTCCGTAGGACTTTTCAAAAGTGAATTCGGGTGAGTAAAACTCCCGATATTAAAATCGATGTGAAAGGGTTAGTTCGAAACATTAGGATTTCAAAGTGTGTTGTAAAATAGGTAATTTTAGGGGACTTCCCGAGGTTCTGTCCCATGTCAACCGCTATAGAAGTTGACACTGTGCTACCACAACAACCGCTATACCGGAGAAATTTCTGCTATAACAGAAGTCAAAGGTGGTCAACCTACTATAGTGGGCGTCTTCTGCTATGGTGGTGGTGCTATAGCAGTATTTAGGCTGCTATTGTGAAAGGACACGACCAGAAAACTCAGAAATGGGTTTATAATTTCATTCTCTCCCATTCAGCCCCAAAATAGATGGGGGTTACTCCAAAAATCCTCCTAGGCTGCTCCAAGGCCTGGGAGCCATGGGGAGGGGAGATTCTAGCTAAAAAGATGTTGAACCATGGATTTGGTCTTGTCAATCATCAGGGAACACCTTCATAGAGCCAAAACATGCATCATACAGTTGTTTGGCATCCAGGTAGGCTAAGTTCTTTTCATTGAGTAGACTTAGACCTGTTTCCATTTCATATTATTGTTATAGATGAGAAGGAGAATTCATGTTAGGCCTTTGGGCACAGAGTCTAGCGGAACATTGTATTATTTGGTTGGTTTATTGTTTAGGGATTGATAATGTCGGGGTGATGTGTTTTTATTCTGGGTTTTTTATGATTATTATGTATTTTATGATGATAGAATCCTGAGACTAGAGTTTTGGGAAGGTTTGGGGAATCAAAAATGCTTTGGATAGTTAAATGGCTAGTAAAAAGGAAGTCTTTGGAAATGATTTGGTATAAAAGAGTAGAATAACAAGAATGTTTGAATTACTAAGGTTAGGGGAGGTCTTCCCCATGTTGTATCTATTTTAAGAGTAGTCAGGAATTGATGTAGCTACTGGTTATATGTCAAAGGGGGTTGAATAGGGATTTAGTCTTCGGACAGGATTCAAGATTGAGTTGTGTACCTGGGGTTAGGGTAGGTGATGGTTATTGTTTTCCCCAATATGCAATATATGTTCATGTACTATCGCTTAGATTGTGTGAGTTTGCATGCTTAGGGAATGAGATGATGAATGTCTAATTATCCGATTATCAATCTTTTGAAATGAACTTGGTTTTATTTCTTGTTGGTTTACAAGTATGCTTTTGTTCATTGTTTGTTTATTGTTGGATTTGTGTGACATTCGATTGGCTCGGGTACCAGGCCTGGTACAAGTTACATGTTGGTTAGCTCAGGTACCACGCTTAGTACGGAACATATATTTCATTAGTTCAGGTACCATTCCTGGTACAGGATACTAATGGTTAGCTCAGGTACCATGCCTGGTACATGTTCTATATAAGTTGGCTCAGGTACCATGCCTGGTACAAGTTTAATTATGTATTGTTGATTGTGTTTGTCAAAGGTTCTATGAGTGGATCGGGTTGACTGCTAAATTTGTGATTGTGTAGGTTAGTCCTTCAGAGGCAGGTTTGTTACACTTATTTATGGAGTTGGTCCTGGGGTGGACCAGGCATTGCATGTTAACACTAGGTGCTGGTATAGGGATCCTTGGTCGGTCCAGGATGATATAAAGGGTATATGCTATTGCTACTTGCTCATTGTTTAAGTTGGTTGTTGAACCTGTTCCATGTGGTTGATAAGTTTAGAAGGAAGACTGAGAATCTGGAATTATATTGTTATGGGTCTAATTGTTACTTATTATTCTTCACATGTTGGGTTCCTAAGAGGGCTGGGATTTGTTATTATTTGGTGTATAGTTGATCTTTGATGGGCTGGGTTAGTATGTTTAAGTGACAAGGTATTTCTTCTGTGCACTGGGGTCGCATGTTATTGGCATAGATGATGTCCTAGGGATCCTTGGTTTGTCCGGGTTATGTAAAAAGGATACTCCCTCCATTTCAATTTGTTCGGCCTACTTTCCTTTTTAGTTCATTTAAAAAAGAATGCCTCTTTCCTTTTTTAGAAACCCTTTAATTCAAACTTTGCATATGGCATATTCAAGACCACAAGATTAAAGTATATATTAATACATTTAACATCTATTTAATTTAAGACCACAAGTTTCAAAAGTCTTCTTTACTTTCTTAAACTCCGTGCCAATTCAAAATAGGCCAAACAAATTGAAATAAAGGGAGTATATGTTTGTTGTCACTGAGAATTGTCAATGTCGGTTAGACTTGTTATCTGCGTTTGATTAGCTAAGGAAGGACTCATGGTCTGGTCATAATGTTGGCTGTTATTACTTGTCGAGTATGGCCCTGGGGTTATTGGGGCGGTTTGGTACTAGTAGGTGGCGGTACAATAGGTGCGGTCTACGTCAATAAGTAGTGGGGTTAACTCCGGGTTGTTGAGTCATACTGGTTGACTGGGGTAAGGGAATGGTAGTCCGGGTATGGGCATAAATGGCGGGTAATGACAAGGTGACTTGGGAAGTCTAAGGGTTATGGTTACTTGGGAATGTCCTAAGAGTCAGAGCATAGTGTCTCATAGTGGTGGAGTTGGCAGCGAAAGGGATATGGAGGCTTGGGTTGATATTGGGATTTGGCAAAATGAACGTTGAAGGGTCGAGTATTGTAATTAATTGTGTATTTCCCTTGATTTCTTATATGATGGTATAGAATGGATTCGGGCCGACCGATGATGCCTACCAGTACTTATGTTTGTACTGATTCTACTCTTGCTATACCTTTTGGGTATAGTCTGGTTTCAGGGTGGTGATGTTTCATAGGTACAGGATAACAGTGATCTTCAGCAACTTCTATTCTTATTTCCATGGTGGGATCTGTGTCCTCTTACATTTCTATTTTACTCCTGAAGTAGCTCTTGTACCTGTTTAGACTAGATCCTACGGAAGGTTATTTGTCAGTTATAAGAAATAGGTTACTGTATTCTTTTGCAAAGGGTTTCCCTGAATAAAAGTTTGTAATGTTTTAAAGTATTGAAAGAGGTTAGTTTTGATTTTCTTTTTTAATTCCGCATTTACCTGTTGGATCGGGTGGTAAGGGTTCGTCTATGTAGGTGCATAGAGTAGGCTCCCAGATGACTCGGTAGTCAAATTGTGACAATCATCTACCCCTTCCAACCAACCACAATATCCAGAATCGAATAACACATAGAAATTAGAAGCACACATTTCTTTCGACAACCTTCGGAGTACCCATATTGGGATACACACTCAACCCCTCTAATCTAAGCTTTGTCACTCCCCAACTTCCCATCTAAAATATAAATCCTCTCCAAAACAAGAAATCTACTTTTTTAGCAAGGAACAAGGCATTCACATTATTTTATTGATAATTAACAGCCTAACCACAATACACCACCATAACAAATGATTTTTACTCCCTAACCAATTAATTAGGCACAAGAATAACAAGGCAGTATCTATAACATCACAAAACACTTCCAAGAATATTCATCTCATTCACATAGCCCTAATCTAATGATTTTATCCATCAAAATCCTAGCTCACAGGCCTACGCATGAATTTTCCCATCCATCTATGTTATGCATATGTTTTCTAACACATGACTTACTACTCAATTAAACCAAGCCTACTTGGGTGCCATGAAGCTGCTATGGAGGCATGAACTTGCAATCCTTGCTTCGTTCTAGTGAATTCCATTATGAAATTCATGAGAAATTGTTGGGTTTTACTCCGTCTAAGTGTATTTCTTCCTCTCCATTGCTCCAGAGCCTTGAGATAACCCTAAGCGGTTTTTAAATGGTGCCCTATTTTGATTTTTAGTTGGGAAGAAAGAAAAGGTAATTAAAACTTAGGTGGACTATTTCTGACACCCCTCTATAGTGGCCAACATACCATTATTGTGGTGTTTCTATAGTGGGATAATTCTCACTATAGCAGATTGACATTAGCTCGCCTCCAAAATTAATTGTTCTAAATTTATCTAACTACATCTTTTACAAACTCAATCCAAGGACATTAAAAAAATTCTCGTACCCCATGCCCCTTGGATGCAGTTATTTTAATAATGACAAAATGGGTCATTACAATAGATAAAAATTTACCTATTATTCATCCCCGAACAATCATGGTAGGATAAGAACTGGATGGAATATACTCGGGTCTTTAACACTCACATATAGGTCATAATACTTACCTCAAAATTTCACTCGCTGACCCTTATGAAAAAGTTCGTCCTATTGATACCGCACCTATTCAAATACGACCCTCCTAACCTAATTCCTCAAAGCTAAGATTTTCATAAGGCTATCTTGTCAAGAGATTATGAGTACCCAAGATAACGGGGGCCTCACCCATATATGGTTTTAAGTAGCATATCAAAAGGTAAGGAGGAACAGTGTCTCCCCTCAAAAGTCAACTGGTCCCTGCTATAGTGGGACCACTGCCACTATGACGGAACTGCTATAGCGGGGTAGAGGCATCTATAGCAGGTCGTGATAGAATATAATGATGAGAAATGGGTATTTTGCCCATTTATCATAATTTCAAATTCAAAACTTCCCTCCCTTCTTAGATCACTTTAAAGTCTATGTCGGAACAAGGTAATTTACGTTCTAACTTTGTCTCCTTACACTATTACTCATAATATCACTGTTTTGCACTCAAAATTGTCAAAACCAAGTGGGTTTGGGATTAGTTTTTGATACTCACAATTTTTCTTGAATAACAAAATTCCGAAGCATGGATGCTTTTCTTATCTTTACAACGTCCTTATCGCATCCTAGGCGTGAGATGTATGGGGTTCATGGCTGATTTTTGGCTTGAACAAGAGTAGAATGTGAAGAGTTATTTTAGATAATTTCTTGGCATTGGGGCTTGTGTAGGGGCTTAAACACCCAGATTTGCGAATACACACCATTGGAGCATTGGTGCGAGTTTTGGGGATTATGAAAGATGATATAGCAACCTCATCCTGCTATGGAGGCCCCACTATAGCATAAATATTCCCACTATAGCAGTCTCGTGGTAGCATGAGGCCTTCCGCTATAGCGAAAGGCAAGCCGTAGCCTCCCTAAAAATTTAACACTTAGCCTTTTTCTGAAACTAGCAATTATTTGAACTACATTATGGATTCTAACTTGCTTTTCGCATGATTTGGAAGGACCACTAACTTCATGGATGATGGTCAGATAATACCCCCTCCATTCCAAAGATTTCCAAATGCAAACTTCAAGGGTAGATATCGGGACTACCATAGGATGGGTGTTTGCTACGAGAGGGGGTTCGACATGAGGGGTACAACAGAGAAGGTGCAAAAATTCTACAACTGGATCCAAGAGTTTTGGCGGATGCCATTAATAGAGACTCCTCAGGATGGGGTCTCGGGCTAGGCCTAGGAGTTCTATGTCATCCTCCTAACCATGCTCTTGGACGACCATTGCCCCACTATCTACATTCAGAGAGTGCATATCCCTGTGGACATGGATACTATCAATGAGGTCCTAGGGGTGCCTAATGTCCCTAACACAAAATACATAGCCAAAGCTCGAGAGATGGATTTGTGATGGCTAAGGAATACTCGTATTGCAGAGGTTGACTGGGACAAGGTCTACTGGACTAGTCCCAAGGGTATTAAGAGAACAAACTTCAATGTGGATGCTCGAAGGTGGTAGAATATAGTGTCTCGAAGGATTCATCATTCAGGTAAAACTTCTTATGTGACATACCCTCAGGCTTTGGTGATTTCTTACGCTATGCGAGAGATTTAGCTGAATGTAGGGGCAAATATCATGTCAAAGTGGAAGGACTTCTACCTGGGAAACAAAAAGGCTCCTTACCTTTCAAGCCTGATTTCTAAGTTGTGGATGCATGCAGAGGTGCCTAAGGAGGATGCTAACATGATATGGAGTATGACACACTCTTCTATCCCCTCAAGGTGAAGGGTGCACTACCTCGCAATAAGAAGAGGAGGAAGATGGGAACTAAAGAGGATAGCAGTAAAGCCATGGAGGAGAATGATAAAGATAATGATGATGATGAAGCTACCAAGACCATATAGCCCCTGCCCAACACTTCCCAAGACTACATATAGCTCTAGAGGTAGTTAGATGAAGAGCAGGAGAAGAGTCACTCCTGGGATAGAATGTTTGTCTTGACGTGGAAGACTATAAAGGTCATTTTCAAGTGTGCCATCCCCGATCATAGGCTCCCTTATATGAAGAGGGAATATGTGGCAAAGTTCTCCTTCCTGAGTGGCATGGAAGAGGAGGGCTCTGATGCCTCGAGCCTCGGAGATGACGAGGCCTCTATCTAGGTCCCCGGGCACACATTAGTCTACCTCTCCTCCCCTTGTATTTTATTACTAATTTCTTGATTTGGGTCGCCCCCATTTGGGATATATAACAAAAAAATTTATTTCCGTACATTGGATGCTTACTTTAATTATCCTAGTAATGAATGCACTACAATTATCTTGTATCTTGTGTGCCACACTATTCATTTGCTTGCTAGTAGCTTATAAACGTGTTTGAACAGGTCGAAAAAGAAATGCAAAAGGGTATGGATTCTGCCCAGGACCATCCCGATATGGCATCCTGCATGTGGCTACCACGACACCACTATAGCTGGAACATTCCTTCAATAGAAGCGTCACAGTAGCAATGTAATGACCCTTCCGGTCATTTCCACGTATAAGTTTGAAGTCAAGCAAATCGACAAAAGTTATCGTAAGTTCGTTAAGAAATTTTCTGAACTTTGGGTCAAATGTCTCAGGGCTTTTCTCCCAATATATAAAGAGTTAGAAGTCCCTCGAAATACCAAATCGAAGGTCTACGAGTCTAGTTTCCAACGCACAAAACCTCACGTCCAACTGATCTCGGAGTAAAGAGTTATGACTGTTTTACTGCGGACTGTCTGGCAGAAAACGGGTTGCGAACCGGGTCGCGAACCGGGTCGGGTTAAACTCGATTTAAGCCTCAATTTCACGTTTTAAAACGCCATTTCAGTTCCAAAATAGTGATAAAATATAAGGGAGGTTCCCGAGAGAATTCTTGAGTATCGAAATCGTGCGCATTTGAAAGTATTTTATTTAAAAGTCGAAGGTGGTAGGAAGTTATATTATATTATTATTACCTTTGAAAAATATTTTAACGGAGATAGTAAATTTAGTTATGTTTAAATTTATTATTATAATATAGTAGGTTTTATTCGAAATAATTTTCTAGTAATTTTGGTATATTTAAAAAGCTATATTTATTTTACCACGAATTTATGCAATACCCGAGTATATACTTAGCGGGATGAAATTGGTTGCCACCTCTACCCCCACGTGTAAGTGGAAGATGAAGGCAGCAACTAGTATACTTAGTAGTGGCATGATTTGGAAGTTAGGCAGTGTAATGATTGTTAGCAACATTGGACCTTGCTGAAGTTTATATATATATATATATGTATATTACTATTACATACAACTATGCACATTCTTAAATACTCCTTCACGTAGAGGTTTTGTTGTGAGAAAAATATATTTGATAAAGTAAATCAATTATCTATGTCAAGTTGTTCCATCCCAAATCCGATTCCGATTCCGATTTAGTTTTGGATTTTCTTGGAGTGGTTCGAGCCTGGACATCGTTGTTCTAGCAGCTTGTCGTCGGACAACCGGTAGGTTACGGTTTATTTTCCCTAGACTCCGCATATATAGAATAAAATTGTATTAATGGGCATCCTTGGGTTGGATTATTAGGTTGGCACCACAGACCTCGACCGCTTTATTCATGTCCGCCTACTTTAATTCCTCCGTTGCTTGTAGTATTTGCCGATATATTTTATTTACCCTTGTGGTCCTGTGTGGCCTTGTTGACTCTGGAACATAGAAGGTGGGATTTTGGGAATGTCCGCGAGTCCCGGGCATAGAATTATCCTTCTAGGCTGGTTATGCTTGCTGAGTAGTTGTGGGCCTGTGCAGGGTCGATAGGTTGATTGTGAGCTGCTGGGCAGCTATTGTGTTTGATCATACCATTTTCATGCATAAAAAGAGGTTTTCTACAGGTTTTGCTATGGTTTGGGCTTTGGGCCTACTGGCACCATTTTCTAAACCCTGCATGGCCCGGGGGGCCCATTTTTTATGGAAATGATTTGGAAATGGTTGATTTGACTTGTGAATATTTTTGGGCAAGAAAGTAAAATTATGATTTAAATCACCAATTTTACTACTACACTAGACTCGGCAGGGCCGGAGTGCTAGTTGAGTTTTCTTGCTACTTGAGATGGTTTTTAGTCTCGGTCGGACCGAGCACCTGATATGACTTTTTACTGTTTAGACCTGGTTACGCCCGGGCACCCTTGGAGGGGTTTTTGAGACATTTTCCTACTAATTTAGTCCTGGACAGGGTCCAGGCATCGCATATTCGAGACTGGGTCTCCATCCTGATACCGAACTTGCTTCCGGGCGACATGTTCTGATACTGAGTTTTAGTATGGGGTCTGGGACCTCCATGGACCTTGCCATCCGGGCCAGGGACTACAAGCTGCGTGTGCCGGAGGAGGGTTATACGGTGGAGTAGAGGTATACGGGCAGTGTCCTTCCATGGAACCTACCTGCTGGGCCGGATCGGCGCCGGAGGAGGTACATTCAGAGATACCATGGCACTTGAGATCTTCATGCATCATATCATTCATTGTTTGAGGCTCCACCCTTGTTTGCTGTTTGCTGATTGTACGCTCCGATAGTATGGGATGCCGGAGGGTTTGTTTTCACTTGTTTGTGTTCCTCGGTTTTATGGGCGGCCGAGGGACTGTAGGTAGACTTTTGCTTTTTACTTACAGAATTGTTCTCTATTATGGATAAGTATGAAATTGGTATGATTAGTTGAGTTGATTCTTGTCTCTGAGCATGCTTATTATTACTCTTCCTCTCTTCTTCTTACACTTGAGGTTACCGGTATACCGTCC
>QJPP01005739.1:0-57645 GCA_003996215.1 Jaltomata sinuosa
GAGACCCGAACATAGAGATGATCCTTTTAGGATGGTTATGTCTGCTGAGTAGCTGTTGAGCCTGTACAGGGTTGATCGGAGTTGTTGTGAGCCGTTGGGCTACTTTTAGATTTATGTGCGAGCATATCATCCATGAAAAAGATTTTCCCCTGCATGTTTTACAACAGTTTTGGCTACGAGCCACTACTGACAGTTTTCCTAAATCTGCATGGCCCTGGGGGCCCTTTTTTGGTATTGTTGATGATAGAAAAGGGGATTTTTGGATGTTTTCGCACTGATTTTATAACTGGTACTAGTCTCTGCGGGGCAGAGCACTAGACTTGATTTTATTACTGATACTAGTCTCTGCGGGGCAGAGCACCAGACTTGATTTTACTACTGATACTAGTCTCTGCAGGTCGGAGCACTAGACTTGATTTACTATAATTTTAGACCCGGTTACGCAAGGGCACCCTTGGAGGGGTTTTTGAGGAATTTTCTACTACTTTAGTCCTGGACGGAGTCTGGGCATGCATACTTGAGACTGGGTCTCTATCTTGATTCCGAACTTGCTTCCGGATGACATCTCTTGTTACTGAGTTTTAGTATGGGGTCGGGGACTTCCATGGACCTTGCCGCTCCAGACCTGGGGCTTTGGGCTGCGTGTGCCGGAGGGAAGGGTATACGGTGGAGTAGAGGTATACGGGCTGAGTCCTTCTATGGAACTTGCCTGCTGGGCCCGATCGGCACCGGAGGAGGTACATACAGAGGTTCTATTTCACACATCATATCATATCATGCATTGGATTCCACCCTTGTTTGCTGTTTGTTGATTGTACGCTCCGGTAGTATGGGATGCCGGAGGGTTTGATTTCACTTGATTGTGTTCCTCGGTTGTATGGGCAGCCGTTGGGACTGTAGGTAGACTATATTTACTCCTGTCTTTATTTAGAGCTTGTCTTGGCACTCGGTTAGTTAAGGATTAGTGATGGTTAACCTGTTGAGGTTTCGATTGTGGGATGTCTGATTATTGTGAGGGATAGGGAGTCCTATCTTATTGAGGCACTTTTGTGTGGCCTTCTGAGCAGAGTGTGAGACTCTGGTTCTATTCTTGTGGGAAGCTGAGTGGTATCTCTCGGTTATTGTGGTTTAGTTATTTCATCCTAGGGTGGTACTTGTGAGGTGATTCCCTGGTTATGCTATCATGTGATTGGATCAGTGTTATGATTTCCTTATATTTGTTGATTCCATTTTGAGTATGTTAGACTGCTCTCTGTCTTTTCCTTTTACTTGAGGTTACCGGTATACTGCCATTTTCTTAACTCTCTCTCTACTTATATTATTGTGCAAGGACTCCAGGTGCGTTCTCCTTTCCTTCACCTGTGATTCTATGTAATTGTATCTCTGTGCTAGCATGTGTTACTTGAAGTTCTTGGTTATGGATGATCTGTGCTGGCTCCTTGTGCCTTGCTTATTGCTTCAGTGACTGCTTTCTTGCTATCTGTTACTTACTGCTTTGTATCTTATATGCACTCAGTCGGCCGATGATACCTACTGAGTACCCGTTGTTTTGGTGCTCATACCACACTTCTGCACTTTTTGGTGCAGATATTAGTTGAGCTTTCATCGTTGATCACATTGGAGACTCGTGCAGCTTTTGGATCTTTGAGACTAGGGTGAGCACCTGATGGTCGGGGCTTGTCTACATCTCATCTATTGTACTATTGCTCCTTATTCTTTCGGAGGCAAATTTGTATTGTATTTTGTTACTTCTAGCACTTGTATTCTATTAGAAGCTTCTGTACTATTGATACCAAGTCTTGGGGTTGGTGTAGTTTCCTTTATGTATTTATATTCGAGTTTTGCTTCCGTTTTATCTACCTTTACATTTTGCTTATGATTATCTAAGCTTGTTGAGAGTATTGGTTAGGTAGTAGCCCATTACTAGCTGTTCCGAGCAATGAGAATTGGTTTGCCTACTGGGGGGTTTTAGGTGCAATCATGACTTGAGAAATCAGGTCATGACAACTTGGTATCAGAGTTCTAAGTTCACCGGTGTCATGGTACAGAAGTAAGTGTCTAAGTAGAGTCTCGCGGATCGGTACGATGACATCCGTATTCTATTTGCGGGAGGCTACAGGGCATTGTTAGGACAAGTTTCATCTTCTTGGCTCCTTATTGTGTGTTCCTGGCTCTATTGACTTCTAAACTTCGGTTGTTCATTCATTCTGAGATGCCTCATAAGAGTGCGATAGCGGTTGGTGCTGAGGCTTCTGTTCCTGTTGCTTCAGTGCTTCCATCAGCGCCAGGACTCTAGAGTGAGGGTATATTGCACTAGATAGGGGGTGTGGGGTTAGCCCAACCTCCGATTGGATTTATAGTGACCTCAGCGCTTCAGGACACCGTGGCTAGGACTCTAAGTCCTCCGGTGAGTGTTTCAGTACCTGGTTCTGTGAGTGGTGCTTCAGTTATAGTTGAGCTTCTAGTTCTTCAGCAGGGTTGTCTGTCAGTATTGGAGTATGAGGCGAGATTTTACCATCAGACTTCATCTGGTATAGGCTGTTTTTGGTGTGGTGAGCATGGGCACTTTCTAGGAATTGCCCCAGGATTGTGTATCCCAGACAGCCTGGTTGTTATCATTGTGGAGAGATTGGTCACCTTTATAGATCTTGTCCCCGGTGAAGGCCGGTTAGGCCTTCAGTTTTGACTACTCAGTCCAGAGTTAGATCCCATCAGCTTGATGCTCCTCTTGGTGGGCTAGAGGTAGAGGTTCTTGATATTATTGCTCCAGGTTAGGCTTTCTCTACCTTCGACTTATGTTAGTCCCGATCGTATTGCGACACTACCCCTTTTATCGTGTAATTGCTTATATGTCTACCTGCTACTTGTTTAAGTTGTTTGGCTACCCAAATTGTAGTATCGATGTGTTATTTTATTGGTACTTTATTCTATAGTAGTGGATGGGGGTAAGTTAGCCTTGAGAGGTGTTTTCCCGGAGTTTTAGCTCGTGGGTAGTTCTTGTTAGTCTGTTTCTAGTTGGGTTATCCCTGTTTCATTGTGATTTTGGACTTGTGGTTAAGTTGCCCTTGTTGAACGCTCCTAGATGGTTATTGCCTTGGCCGTTATCTAGCGTGGTTAGAGATCCGTGTGATGGTTCGGTGTATTACCGGTAGTTGGGCCGGAGTTGAGATTTTGCCTCAGTTGGGAGATATTGGTTATGCTAGTGTGCATAGATTGGTTTGGTCTCCTGAGTGTCTAGAGTCGACCCTCTTTGTTGATTATTTTAGGTGGTTGGTAGGTATGTGGGTTGTTCCCATAGTCTCTTCCACTTCCTGGTCTGTTGGGTGTTTTGTTGTATCCCTAGCTCTAGTTGGAACGAATCTTGATCGTAGTTCTTTCGATGAGCTCTGGATGTTAGTATATGATTGGGTCTTGACTTTAAGCACTTCCGACTAAGTGTTGATCATAACCTTGTGGTTAGGTTGTATTTGTAAGCATTTCGGGTGAGTTGGGCATCCGGCCCATTCTTCTCCTGCCTTATTGAATTTGACGTGTAACTATGAGTAGTAAGGTAATGGCTTCAGGTTCTTATTTGAGAAAGGATTTGTAAGGTTTAGTATGTGCTAAGAAAGGATTTTTGTTTAGTTGAAAAAGAAGGGAGATGATTCTTTGTTTGTTTTTATGTGTCCTCGTAGTTGCCTGAGGTGTCGATGAAGGTTTGCTTTGGGATTGTGTGTTGGTGATTCAATCTAGCCGTCTACACATTGCCGTGGGTTTTCCATCGATTGGTTTTTTTCCAGTAGCAGCTGCGGGGCTGGCAACTTGCATTTTCAGGCCTAGTTGGCTTGGGTTCTTAAGGGTTCATTGGCAGCATACAGGTTCGACCAAGGCTTTGGTTGGCAGTTTTGACAGTCAGTGTTCAGAATCATAACTTGGTAGGTTATATCGGATCATTTCTGGCAGTTTCTATTTGGTTGCAGCATCCTAGTGCCGGGAGGCAGTGGGTGCGGGCAACTTAGCTTCTTTACTTCAGTTGTGGATGCGGCTATTGGCCTTGGACACCTAGTCCTTGGCTAACCTCTGGAAGAGGCAAGATATTCTAGATTTTAGCAGTGTTCTAGTTAGTACGAGGTTCTTTTACCATGGTTGGACAGACTCAGCGGCGTAAGTTTGAGCTTCATCAGTGGTGTATGCTTTATGTGGTCATCTTGTGCGGGTTGAGACTAGCGAGGATATTTTGAGCTCTGATGATACTTAGAGACTGGTAATAGCCATTCGTTTACCCAGGATTTGAAAGCTTGTTTAATTGATTTCTCCGGAGTTGTTATTTATGTGGGGTTCTAGTGTTGGTTAGACTTGGCCAGTATGGACGAGAAGTTCGTTATGATATATGCTTCGAAGTGGTTGGTTGTTTGCAGAACCAATAGAGCGGTTGATTCGAGCCAAAGGAATGAATTGAAAGTATATGCAAAATTTTTTATGGCTAGATGGTAACTTTGAACCCCAGACACCTTTTTCCTTTGCCTTCGGGGTGTTTGGACTTGATATTCGTGGCATGGTGGACTTCTTCCTGAGGTGAGATTTGTAAGGCAATTTCACATTCAAATGGTGTTCGAGTCTTTGGAGTAGCAGTCGTGTTTTCTAGAGTTAGGAGCTTGGCTCATGGTTACAGACTTCATGAAGTTTATTAATCGTTAAATCATTCAGCTGATAAGACTACTGTCTTCATGACTATTTGTGTGCTCTGCCGGTGTTGTTTCGTGCCGTGGTAAAGGAAATTTTTCGCGAAGGTTTTCTTGGTTCTCAATATCGAGTAAAACTTATGGAAGACTGTTTCTTTCTCTTATGTGTCTATTCTCAAACGTAGGACTAGAAATGAAGTATATCCTCTCTATGATATGCATTTCATCTCTGAAAGTTCTTACTGTGAACACCTAGGATTCAAATGTGATGGTTTTGAGTTTGTTTGAATTGGTTTATCCGATCAAATGATCCAAGTATGAATCAAGTTGACTCTGTTTTCTTTGATTATCAATGTTGTTGGATTGAGTGTTGGGTAATTATAAGCGAATGTTTGATTCCGTACTTGGGGTTATCGTATTTTTGTTTTCATTTCCTCTCTAAGGATCTGTTCTACTTTCTTTATAGGGGTCGGTATGTTTCCTGTTATATTGTTTTTATAGGGTCTAAACTATATTATTATGATCGAAATGCTAGCTTCATGAACTGTTGTCAAGTCAGAGTTTGGAAAATCTCATCTTAATTTGTCTGTTGTTAACCTGCTCTGCTCCATCCCTTTGGCATGATCAAAATTTTGTTTTAAAATATGGTTATTCTTTCCGTTTGGTAGTCTATCAGTGCTAACCATTTAGACTTTAGTATGAAAGAGTTTGGAAACAGATTGCATTCTTCTTTCGACGATTGTGTATTCATACAAGTTCTAAGTGTTTTGTAGCTATATCGTTTATCTTGAATTAGTTTGGTGCTTCTTCCCTTCCCTTTTCTCCTATTTGCGTTGTTTGATCTGGTAGAGGCTGCTAACCCCAAAATCTAAGGGATGATAGCTTACATCATAGGTCTGCCAAAACAAGCTATTTTGCTCCTATTTGAATCATGTTGAAATTTCTTCTCCTTTGCCTAAAGACTGATTTCGTCAAGTTTGAACCTTTGAAAGAAATAATTTTGTTTATCATCTTGTTATTAGCTTGATTAACAGTGCTTAATTTCCTTGGCATCTTTTGTGAGTTTCTTATCTTGTCCTTGTGTGTTTCTGTGTCTCTCATGTGACGAGTGGCATGAATTTTGGAAATTAACAGTGATGGAAATTTAGATAGTTCTACTGGTTTGTGTGTTGTTTGCTTGATTACGGAGATGATGATTTCAGTAACACACTTAGAGTAGATTAATTATGTGTAGTGGATGTTTCATCTTCATATACTAATCCTTTTTTCTTTTCTTCTTATGTGACATTGTCTTCGAGTCCGCACCGGACTCCCTCTCCCTCGCATTTCGTTGGGCTCACGTGCCCAACACTTCATCTATCAAGTCATCCCGAAGACCGTGGTAAATAGGCTGAAATTTGAGGAAAATGGGCCAAGCCCATGATTAAAGAAGCAGTAGCAGTAGTCCAAAAATATGGACCAGAGTTGAATAAAATGGGCCAAAAGGCTCCCACGCAGATGCAGCAGCAGCGCCCAAAAGGGGCCAGAATTTGAAAAGAAAATGAAACAAAGCCTACAAAGGTCGACAAAGGAATGACGGTGGGCCTCTTTAGGCCCACAAATTAGATTTAGGACAGGTTTTGGATTCAAAGTCCAAGTAATTTAAGCCAAAAAGCTTAATTATTTTCTTTTCCATAAACCTTTTATAGTTTAGATTATTATTTCTCTGTATTTAATTGAACTCTAATTTTAACTTAGTGGATTTTTCCCAAAAGAGTTTGCCTTTCTTGTTTAGAACCTTGCTTGTTTAAAATCACTTGCTGCTTCTTCATATATAAATAATTAGAAACATTATGCTTTAAATTGTCAAAAACAAGCATGCTTTTTCTTCTTTAAAACAAACTCTTTATGTTCTTCACTTTTAAAATATAATTATTAATTCCCTTTTTATCAAGTTAAATTTTCTATATTTTTTCATAAAAATAACAAGATGATTTTCTCAAGTTAAAATTGAAACAAGATGTTTTTGTCAAAATATAAAGCTTTTCAAAAGTTAGTCAATATGTTATGTTTTCAAACAAGTTTGGATAACCGCAAGTTAGCGGATGTTCCGAGTGCCCTTAAAACCTTCTCGGGATATTAATAGGAACCTCTTACCCAAAATCTTTAAATTTTTAAAGTCTTTATCTGTTTTAGATTTTAAAGATTTTTTAAAGGTTTTCTTAATTTCCCTTTAATTAATTAAGTGGCGACTCTTGCTTTAATTGAAAACGTTTTCAAACTTTAACTTGAGATTTTCGAAATGATTTTCAAACATTAAGTCATTTTTTTCGAAAACAGCCGTCGCTTCTCTAAGAGAAAAATGACTGACAGTGAGGAAAAAAATGTTTTGGCTGTAAGAGATAATATTATCTCCGAGCAGAATGAAATGATTGCAGAACTGTCAAGAAAGTTAAGGAAAATGCAAGAAGAGGTACAGAAAGCCAAGGATATGGTGAGCCTGGCTATTGCCGCTAACACTCCAACTCCGGGTAACTCCCAAGCCCTTCTCCAAATCCCTCCACTCAATTCCCCGTTAACTGAGAACCGTCTAGGGAATATCCCTCCTACCTCTGCACCTAGACCTTCCAACGAACCTCTCACCAATAATCCTCCCCATATCAGATCCTCATATCAAATCTACACTCCTCCTATCCAGCACACTAACCAGAGCAATAACCCACGTGCCTACAATCCACAAAACCTCCCTCTAAACTACCAAAATACCTATAGATCCCATAATAACCATCCCAATATCACTAACCCACACAAGTTACCCCCATATACCTAAATTCCATTCCACATGTACAACCTCCACCTATCCAGAACATGCCACCTACCACTTTCCACGCTATGGTAGAATATACACCGCCCTCCCATAAATCCCCGAGCTTGACCACTACGAGGAGAAAGAGAAAAAGTTGAGGGCCACAGAGAAGAAACATGATTATGACATGGCGCAGATGAAAGAGGAGATAGCCAGGATCAAGGAGTTTCGAGGCTCGTCCTATGAAAAGGGCTATGACTATGATGATCTCTGTATCCATCCGGAGATGGACCTGCTAAACGGATTCAAGATTACTAAGTTTGATACCTTTAACGGTGTTGGGAATCCCAAGGCTCATTTGAGAAGCTATTGCAATCAAATGGCCCGCGCGAGGAAGAACGACGCTTTATTGATAAAAATGTTTAGTCAAAGTCTGAGGGGGGAAGCCCTAGACTGGTTCACCGCCCAAGAGATGAAGAAGTGGTCTAGATGGAGTGATCTGGCCTGAAACTTTGCTCAAAGGTTTGTATATGTGTAAGTTGTCCTGAATCGATACTCTCTAGGTTATATCAGGCAGAAATCAAATGAGGACTTTTGAGACTACACCTATTGGTGGAGAAAGGAGGCGGTGACAGTTTGACCTCCTATGATCGAAGAAGAGATAAGAACGGTATTTATGTGCTCTCAAGAGTCGGAGTTCTACGACCAAATGATATCAATAGTTAAAGCAAAATTCACCGACCTAGTTAAGATTGGTGAAATTATCGAAGAGGGTCTTCATAGTGGAAAGATTACCAAAGCCTCGGCATCCTCAGGATCGGTAGGATTTCCCAATAAAAAGAGGGAAGAGGTATCTTCAGTGTCCTCCAGTCCTATCACGAAACCGAAGAAGCCCTTCGGAGCCAACTACAAAAAGTCACTTGTTCCAATGACCCCTCCTCCAGCTCTACAATTCCTCAATCAGTTTTCTATACTCAGCCCATCTACCAAGCTCCAAAACCAAACTTGCATACCATATACCAAGCTCCACAACCAAATGTACAACCCACTTACCAAGATCCTCCTCAAAATTTTCAGGTGTATCAAAAGTCTCCCGAGAACCAAAACAATCACCAGATTCCGCCACCCGCTAATACTGATCTCCCTTGCCCTAATCTAGAAAAGAAAGTTCCTTGAACTTTTACCCAGCTGGTTGAAACCAGAACTCAGCTGTACGAGAGATTGAATGCTGCCAGATTTATCCAGCCCATTCCACCCAAACCTGCAAATACAGATTCTCACTTCTTTAAAGCCTATCGACATTGTGCTTACCATTATGGGGGTGCCAGACACAGTACCGGAGACTGCATTAATCTGAGGCACATGATTCAAGGCTTGATCGATCAGAAAGTGGTCACACTTCAGACAACGCCATAAAATGTTAACAATAACCCGCTCTTAAATCACGGGGGAGCCGCTATGAATACTATAAGGATAGATGAAGACTGGGTCGTGAGAAAGTCCATAGTGCCAACTGATCCTAGAAAGCCAGAAGAGTTGGAGAAAGCTGTGGCTGCCTTGAGTATTATGTAGAAGCCGTAATTCATTGTGTTAGCATCACCTTAGCAGTCTTTTGCTTTGGTACCAGCAGAAAAAGAGTTCATGGTTGAGGCCGCCATGGCCCATGGGATTACAAGGTCGGGGAGATGTTATATCCCCGATAACCTGGCGAATGATGCTTACAAGAAAGGCCACCAAAAGAGGCCAATCACCGAGGGTAAAGCAGAAGAATTTTGGAGAAGGATGCAATCAAAAGAGTATTCAATTGTGAAGCATCTAGAGAAGACCCCCGCTCAAATCTCTATTTGGGCATTGCTCATGAGTTCTGAATACCACATGCAGGCATTGCTCAAAGTCTTAAATGAAGCTTATGTGCCGACAGGTATGAGTGTAGAAAATTTGACTGCCATGGTAACCCGAGTCTTGGGGCGCCAACGTATTTTCTTTAGTGACGAAGAATTTCCTTTTGAAGGCATGATGCACAAAAAATCCTTACATGTCACTATTAAAAGTCAAGAGAAGATTATGAATAGAGTATTAATTGATGATGGATCGGGGCTGAACATCTTACCGTTGTCCACACTCACTCAATTGGAGTATGACCTGGGGAAGATTCGCCAGAGCAGAGTCAACGTGAGCGCCTTTGACAATGGTCAAAGAGACACTATCGGGAAAGTCAGCCTATACATCCAAATAGGACCTGTCGAGTTTCATACAGAATTCCAAGTCATAGATATTACCACCAGCTACAACTTGCTTTTGGGAAGACCATAGATCCATGGGGATGGAGCTGTACCATCAACTTTGCACCAGATTGTAAAATTCATTTGGGAGGAAAATGAGGTGGTGATCCATGGGGAAGGAAGTCACTTGAGCCATCCTAATGGCTGTGTCTCTGTAATTAAAGAAGTACCGAGAGGAAGCGATTTCTACACAATGGAGATCGTCAATGCCACTGGAGAGGATCTTGCTCCTCAAATCCCCATGCCACCAATCTATAAAATGCTTGCAACCATGATGCTAAGGAGCGAGTATGAGCTAGGTTTTGGGTTGGGGAAGAATTCCGATGGTATGATTGAGCCTTTAAGCATCCCCGAACAATTGACCAGGCATGAAATAGGGTATATGGCCTGAGAGGACAAAGCAAGAGTCAAAGGAAAGAAGCAGTTGGGACCTCCCAAGCCACTTCCTCACTTGTATCAGTCATTCCCGGTGCATATTGGTCCGCCAAGTGATGGTTTAAAGGATGAAATCGGAAAGCTTTTTATGAAATGCGATGCCATGACAGAAGGAACCTCCAAAGCAGCCATGATTAGGGATGCCAGGCCCAGCGAAAAGTTACAGAATTGGGTCACAACTCCCCTCGTGACTCTCCGCTCAACTGGGTAGACAAAGACTCTATTTTATGAAAAAATAGGTGATAGTCCGGATGAGGCTCCACGACCCACCTTTTTATGTTTTAATGTTCCTCGTACTATTTGCTGCTTTCCAAAAGGCATGAACCTACATTCATGTGGGTTGTAGCCATAGTTTGTAAATATTTCAGAATTTCAAATGAAAGCCTCCTTATTTTGAAAACATTTGCTATTCAAAATTGTTTATGTTTACTTGTTATTATCTAACCCATTTTGTTTTGGTTTTAGTAATAATAAGTTAAAACCTGCAGCTGTCATGTCATGTCAAGAGCTTAACGAACAAACCGGGCTAGACGATGATGATTTTGAGGAATATGATGAAGAAACTATGGCTTCTGAAGAATTGACAGAGGAACTAAAAGACTTAGAGAACCGAGAGAGGCCCAACCTAGAGGAAACCAAGGAGGTCCATCTAGGGGATGACCAGGAGGTCAAAGAAACCAGAATCAGTGTCCATTTGACAAAAACACAGAAAAGAGAACTCATCAAATTGATCCGAGAGTACATCAACATATTTGCTTGGGCCTACAGTGACATGCCAGATTTAAGCACTGGCGTAGTTTCCCACAAATTTCCTATCAATCCAAGGTTTGATCCAATGAAATAAAAGACCCGAAAGTTCAAACCTGATCTGAGTTTGAGGATTAAGGAGGAAGTTACCAAAAAGATTCAATCTGGGGTGGTAGAAGTCACAAAGTATCTGAATTAGTTGGCCAACATTGTCCCAGTTCCCAAGAAAGATGGGCAAATCAGAATTTGTGTTAACTATAGAGACTTGAACAAGGCCAGTCCCAAGGAAAACTTTCCTTTACCCAACATCCACATCGTTATTGACAACTGCGCAAAACATGAGATGCAGTCATTCATGGATTGTTTTGCAGGATACCACCAGATCCTGATGGATGAAGAGGATGCAGAGAAAATGGCCTTCATTACACCTTGGGGTATTTATCATTACCGGGTAGTGCCATTTGGTCTTAAAAATGCATTTTCTACGTACATGAGAGCCATGACGACTCTGTTTCATGAAATTATTCACAAAGAGATTGAAGTGTACGTGGATGATGTAATTATCAAGTCCCGCGAGAGTTTGGATCACTTGACTCATTTAAGAAAGTTCTTTGATCAACTACGAAAGTACAAACTGAGTTGAACCCCGCCAAGTGTGCTTTTAAGGTGCCAGATAGCAAGCTATTAGACTTTATAGTTAGTAGGAGGGGCATAAAACTCGACCCTTTGAAAATCAAAGCAATTCAGTAATTGCCTCCCCCGAAAACGAAGAAGGATGTCATAAGTTTCTTAGGAAGACCTAATTATATCAGCCAGTTCATAGCCCAGTCAATGGTCATTTGTGAACCTTATTTCAAGTTGTTAAAGAAAGATGCACCAACCAGCTGGACTAAAGAGTGTCAACAAGCATTTGACCATATCAAGAATTACTTATCCAGTCCACCGGTATTGGTTCTTCCAAGAGAAGGCAACCTGTTATTTCTATATATGTCAGTATCAGAAAATGCATTTGGTTGCGTCCTAGGGCAACATGACAAAAGAGGGAAGAAAGAATGGGTGTTTTATTACTTAAGCAAGAAGTTCACTCTGTACGAGGCTCATTACACACTGTTAGAAAGGACCTGTTGTGATCTGACTTAGGTTGCCCAAAAGTTGAGACATTATTTTCCTCGTACACGACATACCTCATTTCCAGAATGGACCCTCTGAAGTATATATTCCAAAAAGTCATGCCCACGAGAAAATTAACCCAGTGGAAAATATTGCTAAGCGAGTTTGACATTGTGTATGTGAGTCAAAAGACAATAAAAGGACAAGCCTTAGCAAATCATTTAGCAGAAAATCCGGTCGATGAAGATTATGAACCACTCCAAACTTATTTCCTAGATGAAGAGATTTTGTTCATAGGAGAAGATCTCACAGAAGCATACCCTGTATGGAGATTATTCTTCAATGGAGCAATCAATTTCAAAGGTTCAGGCATTGGAGCATTCTTGGTATCAGAAACTGGTAAGCATTACCCGGTGACAGCCAAACTCTATTTTCCATGCACCACAACATGGTTGAGTATGGAGCTTGTATTCTTGGTATTCAATTGGCTACTGATATGGATGTTTGGGAACTCTTAGTCAACGGTGACTCTGATTTGATAATTCACCAAGTCTAAGGCGAGTGGGCTGTGAAAAACCCTAAGATTATGTCGTATGTGAAACTGGTCCAAAATTTGTGCAAGAGGTTCAGAAAAATTGAGTTCAGGCATACTCCAAGGATTTAGAATGAATTTGCTAATGCTTTGGCAACTATATCCTCCATGATTCAACATCCCAACCAGAATTAGATCGATCCGTTGGTGATAGGTCTGAAAGAGAAACTGGCGCACTGTGCGCAAGTTGAGGCAGAACTAGATGGAAAACCGTGGTATTATGATATCAAGAGGTAACTAAAATCTGGAATCTACCCAGAAGACGTAATTTCCAATCAAAAGAAATAATCCATCGGATGGCCAACAACTTTTTCCTAAATGGAGAAATCCTTTATAGGAGGACCCCAGATCTTGGATTCTTAAAATGCATTGATTCGATTGAAGCCACGAAGCTACTAAAAGAAGTACATGCCAGGGTATGTGGACCTCATATGAATGGGTTCACCTTAGCTAAGAAGATCTTTTGAACCAGATACTTTTGGATGACCATGGAGAATGATTATAGCAAATTCGTACAGAAGTGTTACAAGTGTCAGATCCATGGAGATTTGATTCGAGTGCCTCCTAGCAAACTTTATGCTATGAGCTCACCTTGGCCTTTTGTAGCTTGGGGCATGGATGTCATTAGTCCAGTCGAGCCGCCTGCCTCTAATGGACACATATTCATTCTTGTAGCAATTGACTATTTCACCAAGTGGATGGAAGCTACTTCTTACAAATTCGAGACCAAGAAGATCGTAGCTGACTTTGTCAGGAATAATTCAGATTGCCAATTCAAAATCCTCGAGTCAATCATCACGGACAATATAGCAAGTCTGAATCGTCATCTGATGAGAGATATATGTGAGCAATTCAAGATCACTTACTGAAATTCAACTGCATATCGTCCATAAATGAATGGAGCTATGGAAGCTGCCAACAAAAATATCAAGAAGATCTTAAGAAAAATTATCGATAGTCATCAATCTTAGCACGAGATGTTGCCTTATGCTTTATTGGGATACCGGATGACAGTCAGAACTTTGATCGGGGAAAATCTTTATGTGTTGGTGTATGTTTCAGAAGTGGTGATGCCCGATGAAGTTGAAATATCATCGCTTAGGATCATTCAAGAAGCCAGATTGAGCAATGAAGAGTGGGTCCATGCCCGGCAAGATCAACTCATGTTGATTGATGAGAAAAGGATGAGTGCTGTATGCCACGGTCAATTGTATCAACAATGAATGATTTGTACATTCAATAAGAGAATAAGAGCTTGCATGTTTTCCATAGGATAGTTAGTCCTTAAGCGTATTTTCCCTCACCAGAAAGAGTACAAGGGAAAATTCGCACCTAATTGGCAAAGACCGTATGTCATCCAAAAAGCGTTATCAGGAAGAGCTTTGATTCTGTCCGAGATGGATGGTCAAGTGTGTCCTAAACCAATCAATTCTGATGATGTGAAGAGATACTATGCCTGAGGATAGTTTTTATTTCATTTTCTTGCCCTATAATCGTATTTATGAATTGTAATCATTTTTAAAAGCTTAAAATGTCCCTATCCTCTAGCTATGAATTGTGTTTGACCTGAATTCTCAAGAATGAGATACATAGGCAGCCTGTATCGGCTTCGGTCAACCCCTTAGAAAAATCTATCTTCCTCCTTTCTATCTTGAACTATGTTTGACCTGAATTCTCAAGAATGAGATACGTAGGAGGTCTTTGTCGGCTTCGGTCACCCCTTTATTTATCTCTATCATTCTCCCACTACGAGTGTGGGAACTATGTTTGACTTGATTTCTGCCTTAATGGGATACGTAGGCGCCACAACGGCTCGGTCATATTACCCAAGAAATGAAAACTGGGGCAGAATTTTTGAGAAAGGAATCTCAAAAATTCAGAAGGAGAAGATCGTCTCCAACAAGTCAAAATGCAGAATATGCTGAAGAGTAACTGAAGTGAATCTTGAGAAAAGAATCCCATAATTCCCACTGAGTCTCAAACCTCTTATCAAGGGAATAAGATTCATCGTGAAACCTTCAACTGGGGCAGAAATTTTGAGGGGAACCTCAAAATTTCCACCAAAGCTTCATTCAAGAGTTCAGAAATAAACTCTGAAGAATCTCCATGCACCGAGAGATCAGAGTCTACTCCAAAGTCCCCAGTCCGAGGTGGACTAATCCCCAGTTGTGATAAATTTCTCAAAAAACATTTCTGAACTCCCCAGCTGGGGTGACAAAAGATCTTCAGAGTCTACTAGCATTATGTCAGAAATGTCAAAGCCTCGAGTAAAGGACATTCATTGAGCTAGCACATGACATGACGGACAAAAACTTTCCAAACTATCCTTTTTCATAATCTTTGTTTTCCAAAGAACTTGCTTGAAAAATCTTTACAACAGATTATTTTTACTGATTTATAATTTGACTTTATCTTATGTTTACCGTGACCCGAGAGTCGAGGACGACAAGTACCCGAGAGCAAAAAGCACCCAGAAAAGACAAAGCAATGAGCAGTAGATCGAAGGAGGTCAACGCAGATCAGTTTCACCATAAACTAATAATTTTTCTGTGGATGCAGTTTGTCCCAAAAAATATGTTAGAGATCAGTCCCTCATTATCTAACACGTTCAAAGAAATGCAACGAGACCAGATGCCCCAAATTTGGTGAGAAAAGACAAAATAGTAGGAAGAAGCCGAAAGAGGCAAAAACTCCTGTAATGGAAAAAACTGTCTTGTAGTTCGCAGGAATTTCTAGATAAAGAGAGATCGACAACATCCTTGAGTCCCTAAGTAGATCAAGACATTTTGGGTCAACTTCAATTGGAACACCAAATGAGAGATCGACGATGTTCTCCACCAATCCCCCAGCAAGTCAGGAATCACCATGAACATACAATGTTTGAAAATGGTACTTGTGGCTTTCCCCAGAATTAGGCACGACCATTTTAATAACATTTGAAATAAAAGTTGTTTTGATTAACTTCATTGTTATTGTATTTAAAGTTTTGCAAGTTTGACTATGGTCGCTAGTAAGAGCGACGCTGTGTCTACTAATCATTTGCCTTGAGCACACGTACAGACAAAGAAGTCAACATGGAAATATAAATCAAAGGTGATGTTTTTCTGCAACTACTACACATGTCATTGCATGATCATCAACATCATCATATTTGCATGTCACGATGACCATGTCATGAGGACCATGTCGCAAGGACCATCATTATCAAATGCCGCAGATACACATTTACTGCAAAGATTATTTCCCTCTACTGACCGATTTCAAAGAGAATGACATTTAGAGGCGTCCCTAAGTCGCACTTGCTGCACAGGATCTACCCAAAAGTATTTATATCCGATATCGCGTGAGATGGTGGAGTCTGACATTGATGATATCTTTGCTTCATCATTATTATGCCAAGTCTGGCATTCAACATATTTATATCCAATATCGTGTGAGATGACAGAGTCTGACATTGAGGATGTATTTACTTCCTTATTATTATGCCGAGTCTGGCATTCAACATATTTATATCCAATATCATGTGAGACGGTGGAGTTTGATGTTGAGGATGTATTTGCTTCCTTATTATTATGCTGAGTCTGGTATTCAGCATAGTTATATCCAATATCATGTGAGACGGTGGAGTCTGACGTTGAGAATGTATTTGCTTTCTTATTATTATGCTAAGTCTAGCATTTAGCATATTTATATCTAATATCGCGTGAGACGGTGGAGGCTGACATTGAGGATGTATTTGCTTCCTTATTATTATGTCGATGCTGGCATATTTATATCCGATATCACGTGAGATGATGTAGTTTAACATTGAGGATATTATTATTATTATTATGCCAAGTCTGGCATCCAGCATATTTATATCCAATATCACGTAAGACGGCAGGGTCTGACGTTGAGGATATGTTTGCTTTCTTATTATGCCAAGATGATAGAGTCTGGCATTGAGTATATTTATATCCTATATCGCACAAAACAGCGGAGTCTGACGTTGAGGATATTTATGCACCCTTATTTATTTGAGACAACAAAGTCTCACACTGAAAGATGTCTATACATTCAAAAGCATCGATCGCCAAAAGATGCAACTATCTTTGATCGTGTAACAAAGGTCTTGTCACCCTGATGATCAAATAATTCTTGCCATTAAGGACAAAAGTATATAGTCTGAGAGATGTCTATAAGACGCCATCTAAATTGGACGATGAATCGGATCTCCCAAGATTGGAAGGCCAAAGGTTGTCTGTAAGCCACAACAATGTCCAAAACCGTATAGTGTGCAAGATTGTCCAAAACTTGACAAACTAAGAGTTATCTGTAAGACGCAGAGATATCTAAAACTGGATAGTGTGCAAGATCACCCGAAGATTTACAGTTCAAGGGTAATGCATAAGTCGCAACAATATCCTAAATTGGATAAAAGTGCAAGACTACCAAAAATTAATAGTTCGAAGGTTATCTATAAGCCATGAAATATCCCCAATGATATTGTGCAGGACTACCCAAAGGCTAGCAATTCAAGTGAAATATGTAAGTCACGTTACATCCAATATCGAATAAAAGTGCAGGATTACCCAAAAACTAGCAATTCAAAGTACATTTGTAAGTCGCCTCTATCCAAAGTCGGATGATGTGCAAGATTACTCGAAGCTGACAAATTAAAGACATTTGTAAGCTGCCTCTATCCAAAGTCAGATGATGTGCTAGATTACCCAAGGCCTGATAATTCAGGGAATATTCATTAGTCGCATCGATACGGATAATATGCAAGGCTTGTCCCAAAGATATATGCAAAGACTACTACCAATAGCCGCAAAGGCTATCACATACAAGAGAATGCCGCAAACGGTTACGAGGAACTTCACATCAAACGGCTACGAGGGTCATCATATTCAAACATCACTATATCCAAACTTCCACAAAGGAAATCCTATCCGATAGCTACGAAGGCTATCATGTTTATTTGTCACAGAAGTTGCTATTTCCTAAGATAAAGATAGGAAAAGAGATCATTTTCTTCAAGAAACAATAGACGCAGAAAATGAGGTACAAAGCTATCTCTCCTTATTGAGCTATTTTACTACTAATAATTTTGTTTCAAACTATTGTTGAGAACATCCAAGAGGATGAAAATATTGAACCAGAACAATAGGTACAAAATACATCAAAAGACGTCACCATACAATATTCAAACATAACCCCAAGTACGAGGTATGACAAAGAAACTACCTCTCCAAATGGAATTATGTTACTACTAATAATTTTGTTTTGAGATGTTTTCGAGAGCATCCGAGAAGGATGAAATTATCAAACCAAAACAACAGGTGCAGACTACACCAAAAAGGATGCATCACAACGTGAAACTTTTTCTTAGCAGCGAATTGGGACATAGTCCGAAGAGGGATATCAAACTCTTTGGATGCGAGCTAAGGAATGACTTTCACCACCATCAAACCACACCCAATCAGAAGGCATGTGGGTATTTCCTATCATTGGGTCTTAGTTTTGCATCCAGGGTATTTTTTGAACTCACACTGGAAGCAATATTCCTACTTTTTAAATTAGGGTGACGATACACCTCAAGCTTTGGAATTATGTCCAGGTAAAATCTTATTTATGGGTGTGAAGCGCGCCACATTCATGGTTAAGAGGTTGCAAGACTCTTTTCTATAGCTCAAATCCATTTGTCACTCATCTCGAGCCAAAGGTTGTCTTAACATAAAGATTACCTTTTCCACCGATTGAGTCAAACTACAAGCAGCCTGATTCCCTGAGTCTTGGGATATGTAGGCAGGCTCTGTGTTGAAAACTTGGTTGTATTCCTAACTCCCCCAAATCCTCTCACCCCTAGCTTTTCGGTCTCTCCATATTCTAAAATCAAAATAGTTTGGAATTCTTTGAAAACTCGTGCGTAATATCAAGCATCTTGAACTACAAGTGGCATGAGTTCTCATATAGCCTGAGATATGTAGGAAACTCGATACTAGAGTTCGGCTATGATTCCTTGAAATTCGTGCTAGAACCAACCGCTTTCTGAAAATGAATTTGTGGTCGGATAAAATTGAGAATATCAATTCCCTTTGCCCAGGATTCATTGCATTCATCTTACCCAAAGGGAGGGGCAGTTGTTGACACCCAATTTTTACCCTCCACATTTCAAATTAATCTTGAGCCTTTTTTGAATCTTAAACAATTTTTGAAATAATTATTTTGTAAAAAAAGATAAAATATTTTTCAAATCAACTTTATAATAGTTGTGAGTAAGAATTTATATTTTTCATATTTTATTATGTGGAATTTATATAAGTTTACTCAAGAAACTATTTTAAAGTTTACTCTCATAAGAAAATCCTTTTAAATTAAAAACGCTTGATTTTCCTCTAAATTAATTCAAAATGAGAGATTAATTGAATAAATTAATTTTCATAATTGTTAATGAGGTAATTATGTGTTAACTACAATAATTATTTCAGATTGTTTAAAGTTAAAAAATCTCGAGTGATTAATTGTAATTACTTCATCTTATTTCCTATTCTAGCCTAAATCCCTAAAATCGTTTAAATCCTAGCCGAATTTTCCTAATTTATTCTTAATTTGGCTATTTCCTAAACTCAAAATGGCCACATTATGAAAATGTGGCCATATCCTAAATAGCCCCTTATAACTCCTTTGTGTTTCAGCCGATTTGGGCTAATAAACACCCAATTCCGCCAGCTCACCTAACTCAGCTCAACATTTCCCAACCCAATTCCCACCGACCCGGTCCAGGCCCGTCTCACTCACCCCTTATCTCTCCCTTCTCTTTCTCTTCAACACAGAAGCAACCAAAAAAAACTTCCCTCTCTCTCTTCGTTGTCTTTTACAGATGACAACAAACGAACCCAGTACAACTTTCCATCCAACCCAGCTCAAACGATAACAAAAACAACTCTGACACCGTCTGAATTCCCAAACAATGTCCAGATTCCCCATCATCTCCATCAATTCGTTATTAACCCTCGAGCTGGCAGACCCAAAAAGTTCTAGTAAAATGACAACTAGCCTCTCCAACGTCTGTCTTCCCTAAAATTAAGGCAAAAATCTCTCAGATTGTACTAATATAGTACATACATGGTCGATTCCTTCTTGCTCACCAAGAATTGCATTTGAAATTCAAATTCCCCATATGAGTTTTCTACCGAAATTACCCTCTGTTTCCCCCCATTGTTTTCACCCTATAAATACCCTCTAAGATGGAAGGATTAGGGGCTGAATTTTGATTTCTTGAGTTTTCCTTGGATAACCACTCTCTAAACCCATCAAATAAATAGAAAGTTTCAGAGATATAAACCCTAAAAAGGTGATTCGAGAGGATTTTTGGAGCAAAAACCTTGTCAAGATTCATTTTGAGCTCAGGTTTTGTAAAGAAACTCAAAGTGCATTTTTATGGTAGGTGGTGAAGTCCTTCGATGAAGATCGAGTCTAGGTTTTCTGCTCCAAAAAAGGTAAGCACTTTACCTTTACATTCTTCTTCTTTTCTTTCTGTATTCGTAGGATACCATGTAGAAATTTGCTGTTGGAAAAGTTATCGGGCTGGTTTTGTTTGATTTAATCTGTCATTTTGAAATAGCGATTTGAAGTGGTAAAATTCATTTGTGATGTTTGAGCATTTAGAGCCTTAGAATTTTTTGTGGTTTTTCTTTCCTGTTCGTTATGTCACTAGTTTAGAAGAAAACACCAAGTTTGTTTTCATTTTCCTGCTCACTAGAACTGTTGTCCGAAATCATAGTTAATGTTTGTTTGTCCCTCTTGATTTTTTATGGAACCGTATAATTGACGTCTAGGTCCTATTCAAGAGCTATTTGTTTTAACTAAACATGAATCGAATTCAAACCCATTTTATCCCCATTTTTTGAATCGGTATGACCTGCTATAAAGAATTTATTGTTCTGACTCTATAATTTCTCTTGTGTCTCCATCTCCTATGATTGATGATTTAAACTTGAATGTTACCTCCTCTATCTCATGGAATATGTCCCCTACCTTTCTTGAGTTTTGTTAATCACAATCTGTATACCCTTAGGATGAGATAGGGCCTTGATTCTTTTAAAATGAGATAATTCCACCATTCAAATTTTATGCTTTGTGTGTATGATCTGCATATGTTTTTTTTTAAACTGTTTTGCCTCATTGAATAACCTTTAGTTGAGTAATCTTGACAATTCATGAACTTTGAAATATGGTAGAGGTACTCATCATCCCTTCCCATTTTCCCCTCTTGTGGCATGTCTGATTTCATTGACTAGATTAAACAAAATCATCAGGCTATGTTAAGATTACACTGACCCCCACCCCCTAAAATGATTTTGTTGCCTTATTACAGTTTCATGTCCATAGTTCTAAATCTGATTACAACTTGGTTCCCTCATTGTTATTAAATAGACCTTTCCTTTTGTGTCATTTAACTTTGAATCTTGAATGTCTTATGTGGTCAAGCCTATAAACAGTCTTGAAGTATTTAGAGTTTGTTTTTGCTACTTATTTGTTGGTAGTAAATTATCAAATAAGACGAGCTTTATGAATTTGACTTGCTACAATATGAGTATGATTTTGCAATTGTTACGGGTAAATGTATAAGAGATGAGTCTTCTTTTGGTTTACTTTCACATATACTCATCCTTATTTTTATATTTCTATGCATGAACTCCTTTGGACGAGTCCAATGGACTGCACCTCCGCATTTCCGAGTTGGGCTTAAGCCCAGTAAATCTTTTCTTTGAGTCAGCCCTGTTTGAGTCCAAATGGACTGATTTAGCAGATTGACAAAGCTTGGGAGCTACTGTGTAGCAAAAGAATGAAAATGGGCCAAACCCCAAGTATATATATCAATAGCAACGGGTGATAAAAGGAGAAGTAGATAAATAGGCTGAAAGCCCATAAATGCAGCAACAACGGTCCTTGTGGACTGAACTTGGATGAAATTGGATTAAAGTCCAAAATGGTGGCAGCAGTGGGCCTAAAAGCTCAAACACCTAGATTTAGGACATGTTTATGAACTAAAAGTCCAAACTATTTAAGCCAAAAAGGTTTAATTTTCCCCCTTTCTCTTTAAACTCCTTTCATTTCGTTTAGTTAGAATTATTATTATATAATTTAAACTCTAACTCTAACTTAGTTGAATTCTCCCCAAAAAGAGAAGTATTTCTTCCTTTAAAAATATCTTGGTTCATTTATGGTTTTGCTTATATATTTAAACCCTTTTTGACTTCAAGGGAAAAAATTCAATACGTTTTATTTACTAAAAAATCCTTCATGTCTTCTCTTAAAATAAAGTTTAAATTTTCCTTTATCAAGTGATTCTCGTCATGCTTTCTAAATCAAATCAAAACAAGATGTTCTTCTCAAAAAATGATCAAAAATTAAGATCTTTTTCAAAAGTTAGTCAAAACAAGTTATTTTCAAACAAGTCCGGATAACTGCAAGTTCGCGAACGCTTTTAATGCCTTAAAAACCTTCTAAAAGCGTTAATAGGAACCTCTTACCCAAAATCTCTTTGAATTTTCAAAGTTATATCTATTTTTTAACTTTAGAAATCTTATAAGTTTTTCTTGGTTTTCCTTTTATAAATAAGTGGCGACTCTTCTTTATTTGAAATCGTTTTGAAACTTTAACTTATTTTTCAAAATGAATTTTCAAATAGTCGAAATACAAAACCATTTTTCCCAAAAACAGTCATAGAGCTAGGCCAAGCCCAACTCTTAACCGCCTCAATCTTCTGGGGATCTACCACACCCCTTTTTCCAAGACCACAGGCCCTAAGAAGGCAACCCAAGACAACCTGAACTCGCATTTCAAAATTTTTGCATACAACTGCTTCTCCTTTAAAATTCCCAAAACAATACGAAGATAACCTGCATGTTCCTCCTTGCTTTTGGAGCAAATCAAAATGTCATCAATAAAAAATATCACAAAAAAATCTAAGAATGACTTGAAAATACCGTTCATCAAGCTAATGAAGGTTGCCCGCGCATTGTCAACCCAAATGACATTACCAAGAACTCGTAGTGCTCATATCGAGTCCTGAAAGTCATCTCAGGTATATCTTGGGGCTAAATCTTTAGCTAATGGTACCCTGACCTCAAGTTAATTTTGGAAAATACTTAAGCACCCTGCAACTAGTCAAGCAGATCATCTATGCGGGGCAACATATTCTTATTGTGGATGGTAACCTTGTTCAACTGCCTGTAATCAATACACATCCTCATGCTACCATCCTTCTTCTTAACAAACAAGACTTGAGCACCCCAAGGTGAAGCACTGGGATGAATAAATCCCATATCAAGTAGTTCATGTAGCTGAGTTTTGAGTTCCCTCAACTCTACCGGAGCCATTTGATAAGGAGGAATAGAGATTGGACGAGTGCTTGGCTCCAAATCAATACAAAAGTCAATATCCCTGTTTGGAGGCATATCGGTCAAATTCGTATGAAATACCTCCTAAAATGCAGAAACCACACGGATCGACTCAATAGGAGGGGACTCTGCACTAACAACCCAAAGATGAGCTAGGAAGGCTGAACACCCCTTTCCCACTAGCATTCTAGCCCAAACAAAGGATATGATTTTCACCGGCTTAGGCTTACACATACCCTCCCACTCTATTCTATTCATACCCAACATCTCTAAAGTCACTGTCTTAGAATTACAGTTCAAAATGGTGTGATAAGGAGACAACCAAGTCATACCTAGAATAATATAAAAATCCAACATATCCAATATGATCAAATCTACCCCAAGTCTGGAAACCCATAAACAAAATAGAACATCAATGATACGCATGGGTCACTACTACAAACTCTCCAATTGTAGTAGAAACATGAACATGAGAATCAAGAACATCACACACCAAGTCCAGACCCAAGGCAAATCTTACAGATACATAAGAATAAGTGGAACCCGAATCAAACAAAACAGAAGCCATCCAGTCACACACGAGAATAGTACCTGTTATCACAATATCAGATGTCTCGGCCTCATACTTGCCTAGGAAGGCATAACAATAAGCTCTATTATCAAGACGAGCAACCTTCCTAGCAGGCTACACTCCACCCTTCCATGTGTTACCATTACCTTTATTGCCACTAGGGCCTCCCTGATTATTACCTCACCCACCCTGTGGATGACCCTTACCATTGTCACCTCCAACTGCTGGAACCACAGCTCTAGACTGCTGCTGCACCTGGTTACCTGTCTGTCTTAGAGGGCACACTCTCGTGAAGTGGCCCACATCACCACAATGAAAACAACCTCGCTTAAGAGAAGGCTTGCTAGCTGAAGAATACGAAGCCCCCTGGCCTCTAATAGCTGGAGAGTGCTGAATAGACCCTGAATGACCATATATAGAAGCTGGCAATGCTGGATGAATAGGGGGAGATGAATAAACCTGTTGGCTGGGACCTATGGAATAAGAACTAGTGTAATTACCACACTCTGGGACTTCTTGGCTAATACCTTAGCCTATCCGACTTGCTTAACTTCCTCAAGTTTCTTCACATGATCAGTCACCTAATTGAATCTCCTTCTTGCAGAAGTCATGTGAACAGATAGAACCTGCAAATTAGTATTCAAGCCCTTAACATACAAATAAATCCTCTCCTCTTCGGTGCCCAATAACTGGTAGCATAGCGAGACAAAGCATGATACTTAGCCTCATAAGCTGCAACAGACATATTGCCCTGTTTAAGAGCCAGAAATTCATCCTTCTTGCGATCCCTAAGAGTACAGGGAATATACTTCTCCAAAAATAGGGCATGAAACCGAGCCCAAGTCATTGGAGGCAAAGCTGCCAAATGACACTCCACATGGGCTCTCCACTACTGCTTGGCATCCCCTTACAGTTGGAAAGTCACAAATTCAACCCCATGCTGATGTACAATTCACAACTTGTGTAGCCTCTCATAGCAATCCAAAATAAACTCAAAAGCATCCTCATCCTTTGTACCATGAAATGAAAGGGGTTTCATTTTCAAAAACTTAGTCAATAACTCATGCTCGATTTTGGTCATGACAAGTCCTAACACCGAATAAAAGAATGCATCTGTACCTGAAGCCTCATCCATCCTGGGAGCTAAGGGAGCAGCGGAATGGGCACCCGGAATCGGAATTACTATCATTATGGGGGTGGCTCCAGTACCCTCTAGCCCACTCAGAAATGCTAAAACATTATGAATGACCTCAAAAGACATAGGAGAAAGGCATGCACCTCCAACTGGTGCTACCACCTATGGTTCCATGCCATCCTCATGCACTTCCCCATCCTTCTCAACATAATCCTGGGGTGGGGGAGGTGTTGAGGGCCGCTGCCTGAGCTCTACCCTTGGCGGGTATTGCTTTCCCTCATCCCCTACCCCTACCTCGCCCTCGAACCATTGTTCCCATCGGTGCAGTTGCTGCTCTCGCTCTATTCCACCAGTGTTCACCATCTGCAGATAAAAGAATGAAGGAGGTCAGATACCAATTGGAATCAAGTTATCGCACGAAGGAAGAAAGAAAAAGTAGTTTCCTAAAGTCCTATAGCATCTCAAGGAAAAGTACAAACGTCTCTGTACCATTCTGCCAGACTCTAGTTAACCCATATTGGTACAATGAGATCAATGAACCTAGGGCTCTTATACCATCTTTTTCATGATCTAGACCATCGCGAGTGGCACCCATGCTAAACCCCCGATGGGAGAACCAAAAACCAACCCAACACTTAACAAAAAGGATTAGTCAATAAGCAATCTTCATTAAATTAACCAATAATTCATAGCTTAAAACAAAAAAATTCTTTATTAAATAAACCAACAATTCATAGCTTAAAACAAAAAAAAAACATCAGGCGGAAATTAACCCCTAGAATCTAAAAGTCGTTGTACTAAAAGTCTATACTAACTGTCTGAAGGAAGGGGATGCAACCCCAAAATAAAGATAAAGTCTAAGTCCGAATAATGGACTAGGAATAACAGAAGAATTCATGGTAGCCCAGAAGATGCAGCTCACCCTTGAATTAAAAGATCACCGATCTCACAACTGAGGTCTCGTAGCAGCTACCAAAATATTCCCTATACATAATAAAAGAAGAGCAAGTGTAGTTCACTACACAATGAACAACAATGTACTGGTAGAATCATCGGTCAACTCCTAAAATATGAAATGTGAAATATATAACGATAGCATAGTATAAAAGGACAACATGTAACAAGCCAAGTCAAAGTGACTACCAATAAGACTCTAAGTCAACAACCTGACTTAACAACCATATAAGTGATATCCAACTATGCAAGTACACAGACCACATATAACCATGTCACAACCTAGAAGTAACTCGAACCACCCTAGGATCCCTAGGACATCATCTATGGCACTTAACATGCAACCTCAGTTTACATAAGAAACTACCTTAGCACTTAAACACACCAACCCGGTCACTCAAGGACCATCATATATGTCAAGTAGCAATAAATCCCGATCCTCTAAAGGAACCAACACATATGAATAAACATCAACAATAAGATAAGACCGGTTCACTCAAGGAACCAACACATATTAATAAACACTAACAAATAGATAAGCCCGATTCACTCAAAGAACCAACATATATTAATAACAAGTAAACCTATACACACATTCTAAGGGTCTTATAGTTGACTATTAGTCATGACCTGCAGGGGACAAGCTCTTGTCCATGTACTGCACCGATGTGGTACCCGAGCCAACCATGAATAAACCTCTACCAGGCATGGTACCTAAGCCAACCAATGAATAATAGAACTATACCAGGCATGGTACCCGAGACAATGAATGAAACATAAATATCACAGAAATCACAACAATCACAACAATAATGATAGAATACAACACTTTTAAAACCAACAAGTTTTCCCCATAGACTCATTACATGTGACTAACACTTAGGATATCATTTAATAGTCATTTATTTTTTCCCTGAACATGTATTGTGCAAACAAGTAACCATCACCTACCTTAATCCAAGCCTGAAATGCTCTACCAAACCTGAGTTTTCCCTTTTCTGGCAACCCCGGCTTGATTGTGTACTAAAAATAGAAATGCAAATAATATTTCAACCAATGACCTCAAATATCATGGATTATAGTCTAATCCCCAACCCCCATGCCTAATTCATGATTATTCCACCCATTCTAGGGTCTTCCCACCGATAATTCACCTAGAAACTACCAATTCTATGGTTATGCTAGTGAATTACGGTAATAAATCATGAATGAACAATTTCTAAACAAAACCCAACATTTTTATACCTTATAATGCCTCATACACCAGATTTTTAATCTTAGGTAAAGCTTAACCCTCCCCAAGGCCTGTAACTAATGCTTCTATAATATAGAAATTAAAGTACTAGTTTACGAGGATAAAATACTTACCTTAGTGAAAAATCAAGAGAAATCGCCCCAAATTGCCTCTGCCTTCCCCAAAATATTTTTGTGAAATAATAAATATTTTTGGGGAAGTTTCTGCAATAATAAAAATTAATCTGCTATAGCAACCCAATGCCGCTATAGCGGTACCACCATAGCATCAACCTCCCTTTATTGGAGAGTTGAGGTCGACTTTGACTTGAGAAATTGGGTCAATGACGGTATTGCGGTAGCAGCCTGCCACCCACTATAGCAGGTGTGGCGAGGCAGAAACTTAAAAAATTTCTCAGTTTTTCCTTTTTCACAACACACCCTCAAACCATGATGTCCTAGACTAACTTCTTTATGTCAAGTTTGATATCGGGAGATCTACTCACCCGAATTCACTTTTGAAAAGTCCTACCGATTTCTTATCGCCTTAGCTAATATCAAATTAAGCAAAGATTTGTCAATTTGACCCAATCCCTCCATGAATTGTCCTAAACCTCACTCTGCTCGGATTTTATCCAAGACTAGCCTTGCCTGAAATTTTCAACTTCTAATTCTGGAAAATTTTCTAACTTGATTCTTGTATGACTAGCTCAACCATAGCGACGAGAAAGGTATTTAAATCCTAAGTGCATGAGTGAGTCTATTATGGTGTCCAAAATACCAAAATCCAAACTGTCTAAGAAGTGAGGAAAGACAAAAGCAAATGATAGAGGAAGCCGGAAAAGTCTCTGAGGATGGGAGCTCACAGAAGTTTCAAATCTGCAAAGTCCACACGAATCAAGAGCCACACTGAATGCTCATTCTAGGATCCGCATCAAAAGGATGCAGAAAAGTAGGATTGAGTATGGTCTATGTGTACTCAGTAGCATCATAGGCTAACAGATCTTATGCAGTTACTATATTTAATAAATAATACTAAAAATAACCCTGCAAGTAGAAAATTCCCAGCAATTCAATATCAATAACAATATGAAGAATCGTAAACAAAATAACATTCCAAATGATAATGCAATATAATGATATGGTATGAGATACAATGGCTATGCCTACCGGTATACACCTTCCGAGCATATATTACTTCAAGATAGGACCCATGGGGACTCGCAAGGTTTATATATCCCACCCAGAATCTTACCTCAGATGGAATCAATGAAAGTAACATAAGTCTCCATCCAGAATCTTACCTCAGACTAACTCAAAAAAAGGTGATTCATTTTATTCCAAAAATTAGTATTTCCATTAGTATCACTCAATGATCCATGATATAAATGAATGGATGAATATGTATGTGCATGAGGAAATAACAAGTCAAATACAGAAATATGGTCAAAATCTTAGAGTCACAACAAGCTCATGAACACAGGCTAGGAGCCTCAATCTAAAATCTAGGAATCTAAGTTCCTTATCACCCACACAGTATGAACTCCAAATTTGGGTATCACCATGATAAATCAGCTCATTAGTATTCAAATCCATAATTTTTCCAAAATCATAGCATGTTTTAGACTATAAGTTCCCACCCACGCAAAGTCTAAAGAGAGTTAAGCCATAACCTACCTCGAAGCCAAATAACAAAACTCTATGTGATCACACTTGATCCTTGGTTTTATGAATCACCTCAGAACTCAACCACTCTATCAAAAAGAAGTTCTACATATAACCATGAATACGATGATACCCATTTTGCTAAGGTTCTAGACTGAATCAAAAAAGTCAACCCCAATCCCAAAAGGGAAAAATGGGAAATTTATTGAAAATTCAGTTTATCTAAAGCATAAAGAGTTTAATTATAGAATTTTATAAAAAACGAGATTGAAATAGAGCTTGAAATCATTAATTTGTCAAACTTTAACTTTATCGGGAAAATTGTAATGATCCTTCCGGTCATTCCTGCGTTTTTGCTTTCTTTGTACTATTAGAGCTTGCTTCTAGTGGCCTCAAGTCATTTATAACTTACTGGGACCAGTGATTTGGTGCTTAGGCCATTCGTTAGGTTGTTATGAACATTTCTCTATCTTAGAGATTTAACTTAGGAAATCATTGCCTTTGTTCAACATTCTTGGTAAACATGCTCATAATTGAATTCTGAAAGTTTCGTTAGCTTCAGAGCTGTATTGACCCTTCTGGTCATTTAGGCATTTTTGCCTTTATTATACTGTTAGAGCTTGCCTGTAGTGACCCCAAGTCATTTATGGCCTGCTGGGACTGGTAGTTTGGTGCCATGGTCGTTCGTTTGGTCTTTATGGTCATTTCTCTATTTTAGAGCTGAGTATTAATAATTGAGTTATCAAAATTGTGCGATGGTAATTTGCGATCGTATGACCTCAACGGACCTTGTGGGTAGATCAATCCTAATTTGAGGTGTCGTATGACCTTAACCTTCGTCCCGTATCCAAGGCTTGCGAGCCTAAATTTGAGAATTTTATTAACATTGTGCTTATGTGGAAATATTTGATTTGAAAGATGAATTTGGTAAAAAGTTTTATTTTTCTAAAAATGTTTTAAATATTTATGAAAAAAATACCTTTGTTATGATGTATTTGACTATGTATTTATTTTTTAAGAGTTTTAAAAATTATTAATATTTTTAACGAAGAGAGTAAACTGAGTTATGTTGAAAATTATTATTATAATATAGTAGATTTTATTTGAAATAAATTTCTATTAATTATGACATATTCAAAAAATTATATTTATTTTATTATGATCTTACACCATACCCGAGTGTATGCGTAGGGAGATGAAAATATTTATAGTAAAAACACCTCCACCTCCACGTGGAGATGGAGGGGGTGGGCAATATGTTACAAATTGTGAGAGTTGCTGCCACTTGTCCACTAGGTGGCCAAACATTAATTTTTATAATTAGAGTTGACTTAAGTGAGTAGAATCCAAACTTTCATTCACTTTCCATTTCAAATATATACATTTTATATATGCTCCAGCCATTCTACTATCTTTTTCATTCATTTTAGAATTAGTAGTATAAGCTTCTCCTTTGTTAACCTGTTTCACAAATATACATATGCATACGTTGACAGATTTTGTTGGGAAGAAAAAGTTTTGATGATATATTTGATCCCCCAAGGAAATTGATTATCTACATCAAGTTATTCAAGTTCGAATTTGAGATTGATTTTGTTTTGGAGATTCTCGGAGTGGTTCGAGCTTGGACATCATCGTTCTAGCAGCTTATCATCGGACGACATGTAGGTTATGGTCTAACTCCTTTAGACATTGCATATATTGGATAAAATTGTATTAATGGGCATCCTTGGGTTGGGT
Organism: Jaltomata sinuosa; assembly: GCA_003996215.1. NCBI lineage: Eukaryota > Viridiplantae > Streptophyta > Magnoliopsida > Solanales > Solanaceae > Jaltomata > Jaltomata sinuosa. The sequence continues at coordinate 30,299 of QJPP01005739.1, forward strand.
TTATTAGCTTGGTACCACAGACCTCGATCGCTTCTTCATATCCGATTCATTTCTTTTCTCCGATGTTTGTAGTATTTGTTATAGATGATATTATCACCCTTGTGGTCCTGTGTGGCCTTGTATTGACTCTGGAATATAGATGGTGGGTTATTGGGAATGTTCGTGAGTCCCGGACATTGTTATTACTGTTACAGAGCTGGCTATTTGTGCTGTAGAATGACTGGATCCTGTGCAGGGCCGATAGGTTAATTGTGAGCCGTTGGGCTATTGTTTGTGCTTGATCATACCATTTATCATGTATATAAAAGGGATTTTCTTCATGATTTTATTACGATTTTGGCTTCGGGCCTTTGTTATGTGATTTTCTATATCTTGCATGGCCTCGGGGGTCTATATTTGATAAAAATGATTATAAAGTGGTTCGGTGTTGTTTTGCTGGATCTTCTTGGGGTAAGAAAAATCAAAAGAATGATTTATCATAGTTTTCCTACATATACTATACTCAGTTGGGATGAGGTGCTAGACTTGCTTTGTTATTTATGGGAAATGATATTAGACTCAGTAAAGCTGAGCACTGGACTTGATTTAATACTATTTTAGACCTGGATACGCTGGGTACCCTTGAAAGGGATTTTTGAGACTTATTTCACCGATTTAGACCCGGATAGGTTTTGGGCATGCATTGGCGAGACTTGGGTTACTGCTTTAGATCCAGATTCACTTCGGATGATGATATTGAGATTGAGATTTAGTATGTGGTCGAGGACCTCCATGGACCCTGCCATTCCGGACTAAGAGCTATGGGCCAAGGGTGACTGGAGGAGGGGTGTACGGTGTAGCTGAGGTACTCGGGGGAATCCCTTCCATGGACTTTCCTCTATTGGGCCTTCTAGATACCAGAGAGGGTAACATACGGCACTACTATCACATGATTTCAGTATATCATATTATATCATGCATATTATGTTTGGATCTACCCTTGTTTTCTGTTTGCTCAATGTACGCTCTGGCAGTATGGGATGCCGAAGGGTTTGTTTACACTTGTATGTGTTCCTCAGGTGTATGGGTGCTCGTGGGATGTTAGATTGACTTATTAATGCTGACCGAGTCTTATGATTCCTTATGTTGATTTCTTATTGTATCTTGGTATTGAGACTAGTATTTTGTAGCTGGGCTTGGTTATTATTCATGTGTTCGAGCATGCTGTTGTCACTTTTCTTTCCTCCTTCTCTTATTACTTGAGGTTATCGGTATACTGCCCATTTTTCTAAGAAACTTTTATATATATATATTGGTGTAGCAAGTATCCCAGGTGCGTTACTACTTTCTTCCACCTGTGCATGCGATATGTATTCTAGTAGCTAGCCATGTCTATTGTTTTCTTCTTGTATTCTTTCCTGCTAGCTTCCATGTACTTATTCATTGTTATTTGTGACTATTTGCTTCTACTCTACTTATTACTGCTCTTTTATCTTATATATGCCCAGTCGGCCTATGATACCTACTGGGTACCTAATGCTTAGCAATTGGTGCTCATACTACACTTCTGTATCTTTCTGGTGCAAATATTAGTTGAGCTTTTGCTGTTGATCGCATTTGAGACTCGTGCAGCTTTTGGATCTCTGAGACTAGGGTGAGCTCCTGACGACCGAGGCTTGACCATATCTCATCTTTGTACTGTTCCTTTTGTATATTTGGAGACACTTGTACCTATCTTTTGTTACCTCTAGCACTTGTATTCTATTAGAAGCTTCTGTACTATCGATACCAAGATTTGGGGTTGGTGTAGTTTCATTATGTATATATTCAGGTTATTGCTTCCGCTTTGTCCTTATATTTATATTTTGCTTCCACTTATTTCTTCTTATTATGTGTATTAGTTAGTAGTAGCCTATTACTAACCATTCTGGGCTACAGGAATTGGTTCACCTACTGGGGGATTATAGGTGCCATCATGACCTGACTAATTAGGTCGTAACAGTTGGTATCAGAGCTCTAGGGTCATCGGTGTCATGGTATAGAAGCAAGTGTCTAAGAAGAGTATCGCAAATCAGTATGATGATGTCCATATCCTATCTGCAGGAGGCTACAGGGCATTGTTAAAAAAAGTTTCATCTTCTTGACTCCTTATCGTGCGTTCCTGGCTCTATTCACTTCTAAACTTCAGTTGTTTCATTCCTTCTAAGATGCCTAAGATGAGTTTGACAGTGGGAAATGTAGAGGCCTCTGCGCCTATTGTTTCAGTGCTTCCGTCAGTGCTAGAACTTCAGAGTGAGTTTACCGCATCAGATAGGGGGTGTAGGGCCACCCTAGCCTCCGGTAGAGTTTCATGCCACCCTAATTCTTCAGTACACCATGGCTAGGACTCTGAGTCCTTCGATGGATATTTCAGTACCCAGTTCTATGAGCGGTGCTTCAGTTAGGGTTTAGCTTCCAGTTCTTCAGCAGAGTAATATGTCGGTATTGGAATATAAGGCGAGATTTCATGAGATAGTTAGGCATACTGCTAGGGATATACCTTCAGCGTTTGATAGAGTTTAGAGCTTTGTTGGGGGTGTGATTTCACCGCTCCGTTTGCCGATTAAGCATTTGGTTACAGTTAGGACAAACTTTCTTTAGGTAGTGGATCAGGCTTGGGCTATCAAAGGGTTTATACCGCGAGGCTTATGGAGGTGGTGCTAAGAAATGTCATCGCTAGGACAATTCACGAGGTTCTTAGACTCGAGGTAGGGGTTTCACCACCAAAGATAGGTTCCACTGCTTCTTATCTACCCGACCAGTTTCAGTTATAACATAGGTTTCAGATGGTGGTGGTATAGGTCATGTTGAGCAGAGTGGATATGGTATGGGCCACATCCTTCGAGGTTCGTATTTAGGTTGTGTAGGCCATGGTGGCCGGTCAGGTTCAGCAAGATCTTCCCGCCTATATGTGTTCAGTGGAAACTTTTCCAGTGTGGTAGGCATGGGCATTTTTTGGGGGATTGCCCCATGATCCCACCTCCCAGTCAGTAGGTTCAGTAGATAATATCTCCAGGGCTCCAGTACCACCGGCTAGATGTAGAGTGCAGAGTAGTAAGGGTGGTCCCCAGATGGTTAGAAGTGGATTTCAGCCAGGTAGTTTAGGTATCCTTCTAAAGTCAACAGGAACCGTGCGTCGGGGCAAGGCTTCCTTAGGCTTCTACGGTTGTGGAGTGGTTGGTCACTACTTTAGAGATTTTCCCTGGTGAGGGATGGTTGAGCCTTCAGCTTTGACTACTCAATCTTGAGTTAGATCTCATCAGTCTGATGTCCTTCCTGGTGGGCCAGAGGTAGAGTTTCCTAATATGGTTTCTCCTGATTAGTCTTTTGTAACCTTCAACTAGTGATAGTACTGCTCGCGTTGCGATTATATCACTTCTATCATTTAATTGCTTATATGCCTACCTGTTATTTGTTTAGTTGTGTGACTACTTGAGTTGTAGTGTTTATGGGTTGTTTCTTGGTAGCTTATTCTTTATTAGTGGATGGGGGTGAGTTATCCTTCATAGGTGTTTACCTGGAACTGTAGCTCGTGGGTAGTTCTGATTTGCCTTTTCTGGTCATTTTTGTTTTTGGCTCCCTTGTGGTTCTAGAATTGTGTTTAGCCTTCATTGTTGAATGGTCCTAGATAGTTGTTGCCTAGGCTATTATCTATCATTTGCTAAGAGTCCTTGTGTTTGTTTGGTGATCACCGGTATTTGTGCCGGAGTTTGAGCTCTTGTCTTGAGTTGAGAGGTGTCAGTTATACTAGCTTGTAATTGAGTTGGTTTGGTTTTCTCGAGTGTTTAAAGTTGACCCTCTTTATTTTGTTGGTTTAGGAGGTTGGCAGGTTTGTGGATTGTTCCCATAGTCTTCCTCAGTTTCTTATCTGGTTGGGTTGTTTTATTATTTCTCTAGTTCCCGTTGGAATGAATTTCGATCATAGATCTCTGGTTGAGCTTTTGATTGTGGCATTCTGATTGAGTTTTGACTATGGAATTATCTCTAAGTGTTGCCAGTAAGAGTGTAGTAGTTAAGGGAACAACTCCAGAGTCGTCTGAGAAAGGATTTATGGAATTTAGTGTATTCTTGGAAAGGGTTTCATTTGGTTTGCAAAGGAGGGCAATGACTCCTTATGTGTATGTATGTGTTCTAGTAGCTGACTGAGGTGGCGACCACGAGTTTGCTTTGGTTTGTATGTTGGTGACTTGCATCGATCAAGTTTAGGTTGTGATGTCATTTCCTTTGATAGATTCGAGGCCAAAAGTCTTTCTAGACTGAGATTGAGGTAGTGGTCATTCCCAGTACTACCTTTGGGATCTTGTTGCATCGATCCTGGCTTCCTTGTTATCTTTTTTGGGGGAAACAAAGTTTCAGTAGCATCTACAGAGTGGGAAAATTGTGTATTCATGGCCTATTTGGCTCCAGCTCCATTAGTGTTCTTCGATGGTGGATAAGTCTACTCATGGGTTTGATAGGAGCATTGATTGGTAAATCGGTGATGGCTTTCAGGATTGTGGCTTAGCAAGACTACTCCGGATGGTTCATGGTTGATTCTCTTCGGTTACAACTTCTTGGGTTTGAAGGCAATGAGTTCAGACAACTTAGCTTTCTCATTTCAATTGTGGAGTGACAGTTGGCCTTGGACACCTAGTCCTTGGCTAACCCTTAAGTTAGGCTAGACATTTCATATTTCATCGATGTTCTAGTTAGTATGAGGTTTCTTCTACCATGGTTGGACATACTCAGGAGCGTAGGTTCGAGATTCGGTAGGAGTGTATGCTTTATGTGATCAGGTTGTGCGGGTTGAGGTTAGCGAGGCTATTTTGAGTTCCAATGATACTTTGAGAATGATGATCACTATTGGTTGTCGAGAGTTGAAAGCTCAATTAGTTGATTCTTTAGGGTTGTATTTTATGTGGGGTTCTAGTGTTAGTTAGACTCGGCCAATATGGACTAAAAGTTTGGTATGTGGTATGCTTCAGGATGGTTGGTTTGTGTGCTGATACAGTAAAGCGGTTAATTAAATCCAAAGGGATGAGTTGAAGGTGTATGCAAAATTTCTACGGATAAATGGCAACCTTGAACTCCAAGCACTTTTTACTTTTCCTTCGGGGTGTTTTGACTTGATATTCGTAGCATGGTGGATTCCTGAGATGGGATTAGTAACGTAATTTCAAATCAGAATGGTGTTTGAGTATTGGGAGTAGCAATAATATTCTTAGAGTTTGGAGCTTAGCTTATGATTACGGACTTCGTGGTAGGCTTACCACACTCCTTGCAAGATCTTGGTTTTGGTTTTGGTTTTTTGGACAGATTTCCTGGTGCCTTTGTATTCAGTTGATTCAGATTTGGTCCAGTTTATCGAGGTTGATTTCATTCTATAGTTTGGAAGTTCTCCGTCAACGCCGGGTGTTCATGCATACTTTTCCTAACCATGATGTGCAAATTTCATTCGGGTGCAGATGGGTTGTTCAGTTGGGTTCATTTATCGAGTTTGATGTTAGCAAAGGTATTCGTTCATTGGTTGGTGGTCAGTTATGGTAAAACTACTACAGTTTTTGAGTATGTGCTTTGGGTTAGTATTTTGGATGACAAAGGATAGTAGGCTATAGCTTGGCTTGGAAAGAGTTTGAGTAAAAAGGATGACTTCGTTCGTGGTGGAGTATAAGCAAAAACCATGGACCTCCAGTGCGTCAGTTGATATTTCGAGAGTGGCTCAAGTGTTCAACTTATATGAAGTTTCATGATTATGGTGCAAAAGGATTCAGGTCAGAATAAAAGGATTTTGCAGATCAGCGGGTTCATGAGTTAGAGTTTTGGGTTGATGACTTTCTTGGTGAACTTGGTTGTGGTTTCAAGGATTCGAGTTCTGTGTGTTGATCGACCTGCTTCTCTCATTTTGGTGTTGTATCGGTGCTTACCGGTTGAGATTCTCGAGGTTCAGTTTGGGTTGGCAGGCCTTTGGAGTTTTTGAGCTTAAGGTTGGATTCTAGCTTGGCTAGTAAGGAGTTTAGGCTTGGTTGCTTTTCATGATTTCGTTCTGTTGGGTGTTGTCTGGTCGAGGAGGCTACTCGGGTTGTTCGAGAGAGTAGTGCGGGCATCGTATTCAATGTTCTTAAATTTCTAGTGTTTCTTTCTTTCCTGACTTTCGAGGACGAAAGTCTTTTTAGTAGTGGATGATGTAATGACCCTTCCGGTCATTTACGCATTTTTGCCCTTCTTATACTGTTAGAGCTTGCATTTAGCGGCCCCAAGTCATTTATGGCTTGCTGGTACCGGTAGTTCGGGCCCTGGTCGTTCATTTTGTCTTTATGGCCGTTTTCCAATTTTAGAGCTGAGTCTTAAGAGTTGAGTTATCAAAATCGTGCGATAGTGATTTGCGATCGTATGACCTCAACTGACCTTGTGGGTAGATCGATCCTAATTCGAGGTGTCGTATGACCTTAACCTTCGTCCCGTATCCGAGGCTTGCGACCCTAAATTTGAAAATTTTATTAACATTGTGTGTATGTGGAAATATTTGATTTGAAAGTTAAATTTGATTAAAAGTTTTATTTTTATAAAACTATTTTAAATATTTATGAAAAAATACCTTTGTTATGATGTATTTGAGTATGTATTTATTTTATAAGAGTTTTATAAATTATTAATATTTTTAACGAAAATAGTAAATTGAGTTATGTTGAAAATTATTATTATAATATAGTAGGTTTTATTTGAAATAATTTTCTATTAATTATGATATATTCAAAAATTATATTTATTTTATTATAATCCTACACAATACCCGAGTGCATGCGTAAGGAGATGAAAATATTTATAGTGCAAACACCTCCACCTCCATATGGAGATGGAGGGGGTGGGCAACATGTTACAAATTGTGAGAGTTGCTGCCACTTGTCCACTAGGTGGCCAAACATTAATTGTTATAATTAGAGTTGACTTAAGTGAGTAGAATCCAAACTTCGATTCACTTTCCATTTTAAATATATACATTTTATATATGCTCCAGCTATTCTACTATCTTTTTCTTTCATTTTAGAATTAGTAGTATAAGCTTCTCCTTTGTTATTATGTTTCACAAATATACATATGCATACGTTGAGAGATTTTGTTGGGAAGAAATTTTTTTGATGATATATTTGATCCCTAAGGAAATTGATTATCTACGTCAAGTTATTCAAGTCCGAATTTGAGTTTGATTTTGTTTTGGAGCTTCTCAGAGCGGTTCAGGCTTGAACATCATCGTTCTAACAACTTATCATCAGACGTCAGGTAGGTTATGGTCTAACTCCTCTAGACTTCACATATATAGGATAAAATTATATTAATGGGCATCCTTGGGTTGGGTTTATTAGCTTGGTACCACAGACCTCGACCGCTTCTTCATATCTGATTCATTTCTTTCCTCCGATGTTTATAGCATTTGTTATAGATGATATTATCACCCTTGTGGTCCTGTGTGACCTTGTATTGACTCTGGAACATAGATGGTGGGTTATTGGGAATGTTCGTGAGTCCCGAACATCGTTATTACTGTTATAGAGCTGGCTATCTGTAATGTAGAACGATTAGAGCCTGTGCAGGGCCGATAGGTTGATTGTGAGCCGTTGGGCTATTGTTTGTGCTTGATCATACCATTTATCATGCATATAAAAGGGATTTTCTTCATGATTTTACTATGATTTTGGCTTCGGGCCTGTCTTATTTGATTCTCTAAATCTTGCATGGCCTCGGGGGTCCATTTTTGGTAAAAATGATTATAAAGTGGTTCGGTGTTGTTTTTACTGGATCTTCTTGGGGTAAGAAAAGTCAAAAGAATGATTTATCACAGTTTTCCATCTTATACTAGACTCGGTCAGGCTGAGGTGCTAGACTTGCTTTGTTATTTATGGGAAATGATATTAGACTCGGTAAAGTCAAGCACTGGACTTGATTTACTACTGTTTTAGACCCGGATATGCCGAGCACCCTTGAAAGGGGTTTTTGAGACTTATTTCACCAATTTAGACCCAGATAGGTTCTGGGCATGCATTATCGAGACTTGGGTTACTGCTTTGGATCCAGATTAACTCCGGATGATGATATTGAGATTGAGATTTAGTATGTGGTCGAGGACCTCCATGGACCCTGTCATTTCGACCCAAGAGCTACGGGCCAAGGGTGACCGGAGGAGGGGTGTACGGTGGAGCTGAGGTACTCGGGGGAATCCCTTCCATGGATCCTTCTTATATTGGGCTTTCTAGGTACCGGAGGGGGTAACATACGGCACTACCATCACATGATTTCAGCATATCATATCATATAATGCATATTATGTTCAGATCTACCCTTGTTTGTTGTTTGCTCAGTGTACGCTCCGGTAGTATGGGATATCGAAGGATTTTTTTTCACGTGTATGTGTTTCTCGGGTGTATGGGCGCTCGTGGGATGGTAGGCAGACTTATTATTGCTTATTGAGTCTTATGATTCCTTATGTTGATTTCTTGTTGTATCTTGGTATTCAGACTAGTATTTTGTAGCTGGGCTTGATTATTATTCATGTGTTCGAGCATGTTATTGTCACTTTGCTTTCCTCCTTCTCTTATTACTTGAGTTTATCGGTATACCGCCCATTTCTCTAAGAAACTTCTATATATATTATTATAGCAAGGATCCCAGGTGTGTTACTGCGTTCTTCCACCTGTGCATGCGATATGTATTCTAGTAGCTAGCCATGTCTGTTGTTTTCTGCTTGTATTCCTTACGTGCTAGTTTCCATGTACTTATTCGTTGTTCCTTATGACTATTTGCTTCTACTTTGCTTATTACTGCTTTTTTATCTTATATGTTCCCAGTCGGCCTATGATACCTACTGGGTACCCGTTGCTTAGCAATTGGTGCTCGTACTATACTTCTGCATCATTCTGGTGCAGATATTAGTTGAGCTTTCGTAGTTGATCGCATTTGAGACTCGTGCAGCTTTTGGATCTTCGAGACTAGGGTGAACGTTTGACGATCGGGGCTTGACCACATCTCATCTTTTGTATTGTTCCTCTTGTATATTCGGAGATAGTTGTACCTATCTTTTGTTACCTCTAGCACTTATATTCTATTAGAAGCTTCTGTACTATCAATACCAAGTCTTGGGGTTTGTGTAGTTTCATTATGTATATATTCAGGTTATTGCTTTCGCTTTGTCCTTATCTTTATATTTTGCTTCCGCTTATTTCTTCTTATTATGGGTATTGTTTAGGTAGTAGCCTATTACTAATCGTTCTAGGCTACGGGAATTGGTTCACCTACTGGGGGGTTGTAGGTTCCATCATGACCTGAGAAATTGGGTCGTGAAAGGAGCATGGATTTTGGTCTCGTTAAACCCTTGGTCGGGGCCTGGAAGCTTTTGGTTTTGTTTTATCTTGCTTTCTGTGTTTTTTGACTAAATGAACTTGAAAGTTTGACTTTGGTTAACATTCAGAAAAGATGGCCTTGGATGGAAATTATGTTTGTGCTGTTAGCTCCAAAATATCGACTTTGGGCTACATGGACCTTTGGTTCAGTTCCTGAGGCTTGTGGACTCGTGTTTGGCCTTTAGGTTCTCTTTTGGAAAAGTTGGCCTAAGGTTGGTTTTGGGAATAGGTCCCACTTTTCATTAAACCGACCTCCGTTAGGAATTTCATCAATTGTGTTGAGTCCAGAATACCATTTTTAGTTGAGTAGCATAGTTTATTTGCATTCACAGGACCCCATATGTATTCCCGGGGGTCAATTCGAGTTGTCCTTTTTAGGTTGTGTTGGAGTTGGGTGCCACTGCTTCTGGCATTGCACAATAGCGGGTGCCTTGGCCACACTTGCACTACCGCGCCTATGCCTGGCTTAGCGCGCTTGTGCTGCCTAGCAGCCTTGGCAGGGGCCGTGCATACTGTGGCAATGGCGCCCCTGCGGCGCCTAGGCCGCGCCTGCGCTTATGCGGCAGACCACCTACTTAAAAGTCTTCTTCTCCATTTTTTTAATTTCAAAACACTTCCAAGCGATTTCCTTCAATAATATTGAGCTCCCAAGATCCTAATTCAGTTTTGATCAGTTCCAAAGCCTGGTGGTGGATCATTTCCAGTCTTTGATCATTTACCGTCTTCTAATTGGTAAGTTTTCTCTTTATATTCCATAAATTCCCCATTCAAAATCCCTTTTTGATTTTGAGTTCCTATGGGCTGTTTTAAGCCCTTCCAATGGTTGATTCTCGCTTAATTTTTTGAGCACGTGCTCTTGGAAATGCTGGGAGTATTGTAGTATTTTTCGTTCTAATTTCAGGTTGTGGGGCCTATGGGCCCACTTTTGACCCAGATTTTGATCCGGCTTAACTTTTAGCAATATGGGTATCCTAAGCTTCATTTTAACGCGTAAATTACGTTCTTAATAGTGTGTTAGCTATTCGAAGCTTCTCAGAGTAGTTTGGGCTCGAGCTTTGACATCCCAGCAGCTATTGTCGAATGTCAGGTAGGTTACAACTTCTCTACCCTAGACTTTGCATATATAGGCTATAATTGTACTATTTAGCATCCTTAGGTTGGGTTTTTTAGGTTGCCCCTCCATACCTTGTCCACTTTTTTTTCTCTCCGTTTCATTTTGTATGTTTGCTTTAGTATTTGATCTCATTGTGTAGTATTACCCCTTGTGGCCCCACGTGGCCTTAATTTATGCCTCTAGACTATAGATGGTGGGATATTTGGGAATGTCCATGAGTTCCGGACATCAATTTGTGATTATGGAACTGGTTATCTATGATGTAGAGCGTATTGAGCCTGTGTAGGGATGATAGGTTAATTGTGAGCCATTGGGCTATTGATTGTTTGCGATCTTATCATCATTATCATGCAAAAAGGGTTTTCTCAATTTGATTTTACTACTACTATTGTTGCGAGCATAATTATCACCAGTTTTTTTAATTTACATGGCCCCGAGGGCTCGTTTTTCATAATAAATGGCTATAAATGGATTTAAACTGGTTTATGGATCTTCTTCGAGTAAAAGAGGTTTTTGAAATGATTTTCACACTGATTTTAGACTCGGCTTGGCCGGAGTGCTAGACATGATTTATTTACTGCTTTTGATACTATACAAGGCTCGGTTGCGCCAGAGCGCTAGACTTAACTTTATCCACTTATTATTCGATTAGCCCTACTTTTTGAGTTGTATTTCTAGCATGACTATATGTAGTTGTTTTTCCTTCCTTCCTTTTTTATTGAGGTTACCAGTATACCTCCATATTTCTTAAACACTCTCTATATATATTATTGTTGCGAGGATCCAGGTGCGTTCTCTACACTTTTCACCTGTGTTCTGTGATATATATATCTTCTGTGGCTAGCATAGGGTAATTGTTTTTTCCTTGTCTTCCATTGATTGCTAGCTTCCGTATGTTTTCCTTTATTTGCTTCTGTGACTACTTTCTTCCTATCTTCTTTATAATACTTTTATTTTTATATACGCTCAGTTGGCTTATGATGCCTACTGGGTACCTGTTGCTTTGCAACTGGTGCTCATACTACACTTCTACATCTTCTGGTGTAGATCCTAGTGTGAGCTATTGCCATTGATCGTGCACAGACTCTTGTAGTGCCTCCAAACACCCGAGACTTAGGGTGAGCTCCTGGCTATCGAAGCTTGACTTTTTATCTCTTCTTTTGTACCATGTAATCTTTTTCTATTCAAAGACAGTTGTATATCCTATTTCGTACCCTCTTGTACTCTATATATTTAGTAGCAACTCTTATACTGTGATACCAGGTCATGTGATATATTAATTTTCTCTATATATATATTTTGTTTGTTCTATTTCTCTACTTCTTATTTTACTTCCCCTTATATTGCTTCTTTCGCGTGCTTATTTATCGAGTATCCCATTATTAACCGTTCTGGACTATGGGTATTAGTTCACCTATAGGGGGTTGTAGGTGCTATCATGACCTGAGAAATTGGGTTGTGACACCTTGGTATCAGAGCCTAGGTTCATTAGTGTCATCAGTATAGGAGCCAATGTCTTGTAGAGTCTTACGGATCAGGTAAAAGACGTCTGTACTCAATCTTCCGGAGGCTACTGTGGCATTTTAGGAAACATGACTCTTTCATTGCTTCTCTATCATGCGTTTTATCATAGATAGTTCCTAGAAATCTCATTTGTTCTAGTTCACTCTTCGACAAATGGCTCGTATGAGATCTTCAACAACGGGTGAGGGTGAGCCTTTGACAATAGCACACTCGACTCCAACTAGGGGCCGGGGTTATCTTAGAGGTAGAGGCCGAGGATGTTCCTGAGTAGCAGAACTAGTTAGAGCTCCTGAGGCTGAGTTCAAGCCCGAGTTAGTCCCACAATAATAGTCTTTAGACCAGGGGACAACACAGGTGCCACCCGGGCCAGCAGAAGCATCAGTACTAGCCCCAGCTCCCTCATCAGATATCCGGGGTTTGCTTCTTCAGTTGTTGGGTCTGATTGAGGGTCAGCCTTCCGATATGGAACAGACATCTGTTTAGGGGGAATCCATGGGTTTTTAGAGTGCAGAAGCGCAACCTGATACTGTGGCTCCCCCCTGTTGAGGTCTTCTAGTACCTACAGTTGCCCAGCCTCTTGTTCTCTACCCAGTTATGACAGAGTTAGAGCAGAAGGCTTTGGGCAGGTTTCTGAGATTGTCTCCACCGAGGTTCTCTGATGCTCCTGGTCAGGATGCTTATGATTTCATTTAGACTTGTGAGGAAATGCTTTATCATCTTTGGTTTTTTGATACTTACAGGGTTGGTTATACTACTTATCAACTGGAGGGCCCATCTAAGCTTTGGTGGAGGGCCCAACTAAGCTTTGGTGGAGGGCCCAACTAAGCTTTGGTGGAGGCCGCAACTAAGCTTTGGTGGAGGGTCCAGTTAGCTTGCAGACCATCTCAGTCTCCTCAGTTGACTTGGAGAGATTTCTATTAGGCCTTTATAGCCAAGTTCTTACCTCAGAGTGACCATGAGCATCATAGAGAGAAGTTTACCAGACTGATACAGAGATCTATGTGCGTATATGAGTATGAGATCCGTTTCCACCAGTTGGCTCTATTCAGGGCTATGATCATCCCTACAGATCCAGACAGGGTTCGCTGGTTTATTTAGGGGTTGAGGTTCGAGCTTCGATAGACTACCCAAATACTAGTTACTAGTGGGTGACCATTCTGGGCTATATCAGACCATGTCCATAATGTAGAGGACTTGCATCATCATAATCCCGAGGCCAGAGATTAGAGGACACACCATCAGGGCAATTTTAGTGGTTCCTATTTTGGTAGTAGAGGTGCAAGCTAGTGGGGCCGAGAGTATCACCCACAAAAGCATCAAGGTCAGTCTAGCCGACTAGTTCAGGCATCACTTTAGGCTTCAGGTGGGCCTCACTTTTATCAGGGTCATAGTGGTCAGCATGTTTACATCGGTCAGTCTTTGAGGGGTACAACTTCTGGGTATCAGGACGTGATGGCTATACTAGTTTAGCTAGTTCATCCCGATAGGGTGGGCCATCAGGGTCCTGCTATGAGTGTATTTTTATTTGTCACTATGCCAGAGAATGCCCCCAGCAGGGTCCAATTCAGCTAGCCGGACAATTGGCTCACCCTCTCAGAGTAATGCAGCCATCAGTTAGAGAAGGCAGTGTTAAGGGTAGAGGTGGTGCCCAACAGGGAAGGACAAGTGTAGGGATGGCAGTCGGTCTGGTGGAGGTCAGCGATAGTTCTAAGTGGTCCCTAGTAGACCAGAGGCAGAGGCCTCAAATGCAATGATCACATGTATGATTTTTTATGCCGCTAGTCAGCTTTAGCTTTGTTTGATCCTGGTTCCACATGCTCGTATGTATCTGCCTACTTTGTTCCTTGCTTGGGGTTGACTAGTGAGCCATTATCTGTTCTTGTATTTGTTACTACCCTAGTAAGAGATTCTTTAGTAGTGGATCGTGTTGTTATATCTTATTTGATAGTTATTTGTGGTTTGGAGACTTGGGATGACTTGATGATTCTAGACATGTTAGATTTTGGTGTGATTTTGGGCATGCACTGGTTATCCCCTTACCAAGAAATTTTGAATTGTTATGCCAAGACCGTTACGATAGCCGTGCCTACCATATCCCCAGTTGTGTGGTAGAAATCTGTTAGTCGTGCACCTTCTGGGATCATTTCTTTTCTTTAGTCTAGGAAGTTGATTTCGCGTGGGTGTTTGGCTTATCTATCATATGTCCGAGATGCAAGCACTGACACTTTTTCTCACGAGTTGGTTCCTGTGGTTAGAGATTTCCTAGATATATTTCCAACTGACCTGCCAGTCCTTCCACCTGACTTTGCTATAAGTTGGAGTTGGGTACCAGACCTATTTCTATTACTCCATATCGTATTTGCATGTTTAGGGAATGTTTTGTGAATGCCTAGTTGTCCGGTAATTAGTCTTGTAAAATGAACTTCTTTTGTTTGCTTGTTGATTTTACAAGTATGTTTGTTCATTCGATGTGATTGATTTGGACTTGTTATGACGTTTGGTTAGCTCAGGTACCATGCCTGATACGGGTATACTAACGGTTGGCTCGGGTACCACACTTGATATGGGTTTACTAATGGTTGGCTCGGGTACCACGGCTGGTATGGGAATTTCTAATGGTTGGCTCAGGTACCACGCCTTGTACGAGTTGTTTAATTGCATTACTATTTTCTTTTGATGGTTTCATGAGTGGAACGGGTTGTATTCTTGAAACTGAGATACCACGCCTTGTACGAGTTGTTTAATTGCATTACTATTTTCTTTCAATAGTTCCATGAGTGGGACGGGTTGTATTCTTGAAACTGTGATATTTGTATAAGGTCCAGGAGAGGCCGGGTGATTTTATTTAAATGTGAGTTTGGTCTTAGTGTAGACCGGGATAGCATGTCTAAAACTTAGGTGAGGTTAGAGGGATCCTTGCTGGGTCCGGGTTATGTGGAAAAAGGTATTTATTGCTGTTTTGGGTGTGGTCAATAGTTGTTAGTGGTTCATGTGTTAATATGCTAAGAGAGGGATTTAATATCTGTGTACTTGTTGACTTGTACGTGTTTCTTGTACCTTACTATGTTATGGTTTACTGTTCATATTATGTTTATTGGAGCTGGCCAATGATCCTACTAGTAAATGGTGTTTGTGTACTGACTCTGTACTTGCTTTCCTTTTTGTGAGTATAGGATGTCTTTTGGCGGCTGACACGGGACGTCACCTGTAGTCCTAGCTCTTTCAGACATCAAGGGTGAGATTCTTCGATCGAGCTACCTTAGTCTCTTCCATATCATTTTTAGCCCACTTGTCTCGGGCTTAGACTCTTGTTTATTTTGGCGTTGCATCCCCGCATTCTAGACTTTTGGTAGTGTTTTGGTACGATGACTTTCAGGTTCTAGGGAGAATGTTCAGCAGGTTACTTATAATAGTATTGAGATTGTTATTGAATTTCTAGTTTATTTTCTTGCACACTGGATTTGAGCTGCTAGAATGGTTAAGTTCGGGGTCGTTGATAGATCACTCACCCGGAGGTTGGGTGAGTGCCACTCGCGATAGTATGGGTCGTGACAATAGCACTGAGGTAGCCCAATATCACTGAGGGTATGGGCTCTATTCAGCGCGATACCGCTAAATGAATTGGCCTCCTTTAGTGCAATCTCGCTGCTTTAGCGCAATAGTGCTTAACATGCTATAATGACTTAAGTCATATTTTTCCTTTCTATTTTGGTCACTTCTTTCTTCCATTCTTGGACCTATAGAGCTCCGGTTTGAGTGATTTTTGGTGCTTTTTCTTCATCTTGGAAAGGGTAAGTTCTCAAAGCTTGAATTTATGTTTTCCTCATTATTTTTACCTCGAATTATGGGTTAATTCTAGATTAGAGATTGAAATTGAAAGTATTATCTTGCTCTATTTTCAACCAAACTTCACCTTTGTGATTCTTAACCTTTGAGTAAGCTTTCTATGCTAGTTTTACACTTTTCCCAACAATTATTTCATGATTTATTTTTGAATCTTGGTTTTTCCAACTTGGAATTTGAAAATTTTGTTACGACCCAATTTCTCAGGTCATGATAGCACCTACAACCCTCCTGTAGGCGAACCAATCCCCGTAGCCCGAAATGGTTAGTAATGAGCTACTAGCTAAATAAGCACGCGAAAAAAGCAGTATAAGCTGAAGTAAAATAAGAAGTAGAGAAATAAAACAAATTGAATATATATGTATATATATATATACATATATATAGAGAAAACTAAGTCATCCCACGACCTGGTATCACAGTATAAGGGCCACTACTAAATATACAGAGTACAAGAGGATACGAAATAGGATATACAAGTGTCTTTGAATAGCAAAAGAGTACATGGTATAAAAGAATAGATGAATAGTCTATCTTTGGTAGCCAGGAGCTCACCCTAAGTCTTAGGTGTTTGGAGGCACTACACGAGTCTGTGTGCAATCAACGGTAATAGCTCACACTAGGATCTGCACCAAAAGATGCAGAAGTGTAGTATGAGCACCAATTGCAAAGCAACAGGTACCCAGTAGGCATCATTGGCCGATTGAGCGTATATAAGATATAAAAGTAGTATAAAACAGATAGGAAGAAAGTAGTCACAGTTACGGAAGCTAGCAACGAATGGAAGATAGGGAGAAAATAAGTACGCTATGCTAGCCATAGAAGATATATATATCACAGAATACATGTGAAAAGTTTAGAGAACGCACCTGGATCCTTGCAACAATTACATATATAGAGAGAGTTTAAGAAATATGGCGGTATATTGGTAACCTCAATAAACAAGGAAGGAAGGAAAAGCAACTCAATATAGTCATGCTTGAAATAAAACTCACAAAGTAGGGATAATCGAACAATAACCCATAAGTAGATATGATATGAACATGTACTACGATAATAGCGAATAAACTAATTCTACCTACAATCCCAACGGGCACCCATACACTCGAGGAATGCATACAAGTGAAAACAAATCCTCCGGTATCACATACTACCAGAGCGTACACATAACAAACAGCAAATAAGGGTGGAACTAAACACAAATGAATAATATGATGAAACAATGTGGTACCGTATGCACCTCCTCAGGCGCCCGTAGGCCCAGTAGGTAGGACCCATGAAAGGCTTTCCCCATATACCTCTACTACCCCATATACCCTTTCTCTGGAACTCTCATCCCGTAGCCCCTAGTTCGGATCGACAAGGTCCATGGAGGTCTCCACAACCACATACAACTCTCAGTATCTCAAGTAAAGTGCCCGGACTCAAACCGGGTTTAAAATCAGTGGAAAAAGTCAAGTCTAGCGCTCTGGCCTTGCCGAGCCTAGTATAGTATCAAAAGCAATAGTAAATTATGTCTAGCACTCTGACCCAGCCGAGTCTAGAATCAGTCTGAAAATCATTTTGAAAACCTCTTTTACTCCAAGAAGATCCATAAACCATTTTAAATCCATTTATAGCCATTTAATATGGAAAACAGGCCCTCAGGGCCATGCAAAGTTAGAAAACTGGTAATAATTAGGCCCGCAACCATAGTAGTAGTGAAATCAAATGTAGAAAACCCTTTTTGCATGATAATGATGATATGATCGCAAATAATCAATAGCCCAATGACTCACAATCAACCTATCGGTCCTGCACAACCTCAATTTGTACTACAACATAGATAACCCATTCAATAATTGCAAATCGATGTTCAGGACTCACTGACATTCCCAAATACCCCACCATCTATGGTCCAAAGTCATAAACAAAGGGAACACGAGGCCACAAAGGGTAATACTACATAATATAGTATTTCAGCCAAGTGTAGGCAGAAGAGCTACGCTGATCATAGACTTCAGGCCTTAGAGAGATTATCCTTTTGGACAAAGTTTATTTAAACTTAGTTGTTAAAACTAAAATTCTAAACCAGAATATTTCTCCATGTGTGAGCCGTACATCGACATGTGCAAAATGCACACGAATCACACATCAAAAGGTTGCGTCCTTTGGACTAACTGTTTTATGACATGCAATGAGATATGCGACCCGCACAATGCCATGTGCGTTTCGCACATCTCATCGTACATGACTGTCGAGTTGAGCAGTCTCACTGGTTTCCTGAGCGACGGGACGTGCGATGCACACTTTCTCATATGCAAAATGCACATCATCCCGTAGTATATGAAATAATGCAGCTTTTCTAAATTTTTTCTTCCTTTCTGAAGCAGTGCTTTTTGGCTATAAATATTTGATTCTTCCTCAGATATGAAGTATGAATTTAATTACTATTTGAGTACGAAATTATTAAGTATACTTCTACATTTCTTCTAAATTCAAATTTGATTTACTACCATTGAGTGGTTCGCCGTTCAATAGAATTTGAGGTACCACTATTCTATTTAAGTTAATCATTCTATCCTAGGAGGATATATTCCATCAACCTCGGGTGTTTGAGGGGAATAATTTTCTTAAGGACACACTGCGCATTCAGTGGGCTCGATTTCTCCTTCATCTCTTTTCTTTTACTATATTTTGTGAATAGTTTGAAGTTCATGTTTCTACTTACTTAGTTTAAATACAGATTTCATATCACTCAAATAACAATCTTAAGGAAATTAGCGTTAATCTGTATATGAAGTTTCTAGAGACTAAAACCTTTTAGTTTTCTACTCCGTTTGAATCTTTGTTCTGATTGGAAGAATATAAAAACTTTATCAGAACTTAGAGTTCATTTTGTTGAATGATTCAAAGAATATAAAAACTTCATTGTTAACTAGAAACAAGTTTGAATAAATATAAAGTCTTTATTGTTATTATTTTTTAATACTAAATTCTTTTTCAAAATTGAGAAAGAAAAAAGATGAATGAAACAGAGCACCAAAACGATTCTATTATAAATAGTGCTGCTCCAGCGGTAACAACTATTGCATCATCAAGTCGTACAACTGTTTCACCTGTAATGGATATGGAAGAGAAACCAGGAAAAATTCTTGGTATCGACTTCAAAAGATGGTAGCAGAATATGTTCTTCTATCTCACAACTCTAAGACTATAACGCTTCATCATTGAGGACGTTCTGGTGTTGACTGAAGAAACATGATACGCCCAAATTACACCTCCAAAAGAAGTGTAAGCGGTCGCTTTTCAAATATAGAACCCAACGAAGGTTGGGATCGATCCCACAGGGAATATGGTAGAACTATGGTCGATTAGTGTTTACTTGCGCTGTTAGCTATTTATTTCCCTTGAGAAGGGGGGTTTTAAGTAACATAAATCAAATTCGTAACAAGTAACAGATATCAATTTCAACAATTGTTGTCAATAATATAAGAGACTAGGGTAGTGTTCCCCATGAGATCATAATAGTAAGGCATTTGTACTTGGTAAACTAGTTTGATACTTAGCATCCATAATCGGTAAGTTGGGTTCACCTAACTCCTTGGTTTGGCAGATAGATGAATTTTACCACACGCCTTGGTCCGGCCACGGGTGTATGCTTTACTAACCCTTACCCTGGATCCCAGATTAGCTATTCCCGAACAAGGTCAAGCTATTAGATGAGAGTTGGTAGCCTCAAATCTCCATTTTTGAACAACCCATTTACCATCCATTACCTCCTTGGTCCGGCAAGTAAGGATAAAGCAAGTTCTAACGTTGTACACCGCTAGAAAGCAATCAATACGAAGGGAAGAACAATACATGCATAAATATCACCCTAGAATTACTAAGTACTTTGCCTATTTGTTAATTTTTCATGGTTCCCACAATCCTAGTTGTGGATTTAGCTACTCATGTTCATAAGTACATAATTAATGGTTGTTTGTGCAATCATCAGTAAATACTTACAAGCTGGGGCAAAGAAATATGGAATCTTGAAGAAAAATATCAAGAACACTTCAATCAATCAAGAACTTGTGTTTAAAGTCAACACCAAAATAATAATGTAGTAACGGTTCAAAAATAATGCGTAACAACAGAAAATAAAACCTAAGGGGAAGTATTTTTAGACAAAGAAACCAAATCCTAACAAATCTAGGAGAAGCTGGATGCGGCATTACCGATGGGACGCCTCATGGGCTGTCGTGGGTGCCCGTCGGCTATCTTCAAGTCTTCAATTCCAGTCCCCTTCCAAGATCTCACAGGCGGAGGTGACGAGACGTCGAGGATGCGATGACCGTCGTGGCCTTCTCATCACCTTCACTTGGCTCCTCTCCAGCTCTCCTGCCTAGTTTCCACGGGGAACATCGATGGAACATTGCGACTGTCACGAGCGTCGTGGACACCCGTCGCTCGGTATTGGTTCTTGCACAACTCCCTGGATCAACTCGACAGGCACTGTGACTTCCCATCGTGTCTTCCATGGGCGTCATAGCAGCCTGTCAGGCTTTAATGCCTTAGACTCTCTAGCAACAAGGTTTTGACGACCTGCCCCACGGGCCGTCGTGAGTGTGACGCCCGTGGTGGCCTATGTTTTACCCTGAAAACTGCAGAACTTTGATTTTCTTCATCTGTTTCATACTTTTCACTGTACATGTAACAAACGACATTAAATCCAAAAAAATATACTTAAGAACTCCCAAAAATCCTTTGTTTTAAGTGTCGAAAGTGCTTTCAAATCTCGGCACATCAACACCCTCAACTTAGAATGTTTGCTTGTCCTCAAGCAACAAACGAAAACAAAACTAAATGACGCTTAAGTAGAAGAAAACTAGAAACTACAATGGTAACCTGATTCATTAAACTTTCACTCTTTAAGGTATTACCCACTCCTTGACAGCTCAAAACCGGTGCATTTTATCAAGTTATCAAAACAACACAAGATGGATCCAAGAGTGACAACACAATATTCATGAGTAAGCTAGCATACATAGCAAGCATTTGAACTAAATAACTAGCAATCACATTGTCACGACCCAATTTCTCAGGTCATGATGGCACCTACAACCCCTAGTAGGCGAACCAATCCCATAGCCCAGAATGGTTAGTAATGGGCTACTACCTAAACAATGCTCATAATAAGCAAAAGCAGAATATAAAGATAGAACAAAGCGGAAGCAATAACCTGAATATATACAAAAAAAAACTACACCAACCCCAAGACTTGATGTTGACAGAACAAAAGCTTCTAATAGAATTCAAGTGCTAGAGGTAACAAAATGATAAGTACAACTGTCTCCGAATATACAGAGAGTAACAGTACAAAAGATGAGATGTGGTCAAGCCCCGACCGTTAGGCGCTCACCCTAGTCTCGAAGACCCAAAAGCTGCACGAGTCTCCAATGCGATCAACAGAGAGAACTCAACTAAGATCTGCACAGAAAGTGCAGAAGTTTCGTATGAGCACCAAAACAACGGGTACTCAGTAGGCATCATCGGCCGACTGAGCGCATATAAGATATAAAAGCAGTAAGTAACAGATAACAAGAAAGTAATCACTGAGACAATAAAGGGAGCGTAAGGAGCTAGCACAGAGAATAGATAACCAAAAGCTATAAGTAGAACATGCTAGCACAGAGATACAATTACACAGAATCACAGGTGAAGGAAAGGAGAATGCACCTGGAGTCCTTGCACAACAACATAAGTAAGTAGAGAGAGAGTTGAGAAAATGACGTTATACCGGTAACCTCAAGTAAAAGGAAAAGATGGAGAGCAGTCTAACATACTCAAAATGTAATCAACCAGTATAAGGAAATCATAACACCAATCCAATCACATGATAGCATAACCAGGGAATCACCTCACAAGTACCAACCTAGGATGAAATAACTAGACCATAATAACCGAGAGATACCACTCAGCTTCCCACAAGAATAGAACCAGAGTCTGAAACTCTGCTAAGAAGGCCACACAAAAGTTCCTTAATAAGATAGGACTCCCTAGCCCTCACAATAATCATACATCCCACAACCGAAACCTCAACAGGTTAACCATCACTAATCCTTCACTAACCGAGTGCCAAGATAAGCTCTAAATAAAGACAGGAGTAAATATAGTCTACCTACTGTCCCAACGGCCGCCCATAAAACCGAGGAACACAATCAAGTGAAAGCAAACCCTCCGGCATCCCATACTATCGGAATGTACAATCAACAAACAACAAACAAGGGTGGAATCCAATGCATAATATGATATGATATGTGAAATAAAACATCTGTATGTACCTCCTCCTGTGCCGATCAGGCTCATCAGGCATGTTCCATGGAAGGACTCAGCCCGTATACCTCTACTCCATCGTATACCCTTCCCTCCGGCACATGCAACCCGAAGCCCCAGGCCCGGAGCGGCAAGGTCCATGGAGGTCCCCGACCCCATACTAAAACTCAATATCAAGACATGTCATCCGAAAGCAAGTCCGGGATCAAGATAGAGACACAGTCTAGTATATGCATGCCCAGGCCCTATCCAGGACTAAAGTAGTAGAAAATGCCTTAAAAACCCCTCCAAGGGTGCCCGGGCGTAACCGGGTCTAAAACTATAGTAAATCAAGTATGGTGCTCTGCCTCACAGAGAATAGTACCAGTAATCAAAACAGTGCGAAAACATCCAAAAATCCCCTTTTCTATCATCAACAGTACCAAAAATGGGACCCCGGGGCCATGCAGATTTAGGAAAAACTATCGATAGTGGCTCGCAGCCAAAACTGTAGTAAAACATGCAGGGGAAAATCTTTTTCATGGATGATATGCTCGCACACAAATATAAAAGTAGCCCAGCGGCTCACAACCACTCCTATTAGCCCTGCACAGGCCCAACAACTACTCAACAGACATAACCAGCCTAAAAGGATCATCTCTATGTCCGGGTCTCGCGGACATTCCCCAAATAACCCACCGTCTATGTTCCAGAGTCAATACAAGGCCACACAGAACCACAAGGGTAATATACAATACTACACGAATACTACAAACAACGTATGAAATAAACAGACAGAAAAGGCAGACCAGGTCTGGGGTACCAACCTATAACAACCCACCCATGGATGTTAATTAATGCAGTTATAGCCTATATACGCAGAGTCTAGATATGGGAAGCCATAACCTACCTGTCGTCCGACGAATAGCTACGGGGACAGCGATGTCCACACTCGAACCGCTCCGAGAAGCTCCGAAACGAAATCAAACTCAAATTTAGGCTTGAATAACTTGACGTAGATAATTAATTTCCTTTTAGTGACTGAAAATAACGTCAAACATTTTCTCCACAACTCCACTTTGTGCGTAACGAGAATATAGAAACTAGGTGCACGGCTGGCTTAGGCTATATGTTTAGCTAAAGTTGTGCAAAATACAATAAGTCAAATTATACGCAAAATGGATATATATATGTACAGTATTATCCTTGCCGACAATTGATTAGATCCAAAATCCTATTATGAATTGATAAAGTAATATTGATATATCAACACACATGCAACCACTAATTCTAACATGAAAAGCTCACCATTATATTCTATAAAATTAGTAGAACATGACATCACATCATTAAAAAGTTGTTGTCAACTCCCTCAGCTTCCACGTGGGAGTGGGGTTGACACACCCAAGGATATTTTTGTTCCGTTATATACATACTCGAGTATTGCATAGGTTCGTGGTAAAATAAATATAATTTTTTTTAAATATATCATAATAAATAGAAAATTATTTCAAATAAAACCTACTATATTATAACAATAATTTTCAACATAATTAAATTTACTATCTCAGTTAAAATACTAATAACTTATAAAACTCTTGTAAAATAAATACATACACAAATATATCATAACAAAAGTATTTTTCATAAACATTTAAAATATTTTAGGAAGGCAGTAAAAATATAACTTTTTACCACATTCAACTTTTAAATTAAATATTTTTAAATACGTGCGATGTTAATAAAAATTTCAAAGTTAGGCTCGCAAGCCTTAGATACGGGACGAAGGTTAAGGTCATACGATCGCAAATCACTATCGCACGATTTTGACAACTCAATGCTTAAGACTTAGCTATAAAATAAGAAAATAGTCATAACGATAAAATGAACGTCCAGGGCACCAAACTACCGATCCCAGCAAGCCATAAGTGACTTTAGGCCGCTACGGAAAAGCTCTAATAGTATAAAAAAAAGTGAAAACGCGTAAATAACCGAAAGTGTCCTTACATCATCCACTACTAAAAAGACTTTCGTCCCCGAAAGTCAAGAAAGAAGGAAACACTATATATTTTAGAACATTGAATACGAAGACCGCACTACTCTCTCAGAAAACCCGAGTAGCCTCCTCGACCGAATGACACCCAACAAAACGAAGCCACGAAAAGCAACCAAGCCTAAACTCCTAACTAGACAAGCTAGATTCTAAATTCAAAATCCAAAGCTCCAAGAGGCTACCAACCCCGACTGAACCTCGAGAACCTCAACCAGAAAGCACTGACACAACACTGAAACCAGAGAAGCAAGGAGATCACCACACAGAACTCGAATCTTCGAAACAATAACCAAGTTTGCCAGAAAAGTCCACAATCAAAACTCTAACTCATGAACCTGTCGATTCCACAAAACCCTTTCATTCTGAGCTGAGTCCTTTTTGCACCATAACATGAAGTTGCATACCAGTCTAACACTCATCCATCATCGATGCATCAACTGAAACACTAGAAATACGCAGTCTTTGCTTATACTCTAACACGAACGAAGTCACCCTTTATACTCAAGTTCTATCCAAATCAAGCTATAGTCTACTAACTTTTGCCATCCAAGATAACAATCCGAGGCACATCATCAAAAGTTATAGTCAGCTGTCCTGACTGACCATCAACCAACGAACGGACACTTTTGTTAACATCAAACTCGATAACTGAACCCAGCTGAACCAACCATCTGGACCCAACTGAACTTTGCAAACCAAAGTTAGGAAAGGCACATGTGGATACCTTGTGTTGACGGAGAACTTCGAAACTATAGAACGAACCCACCTTCGCTGCACCGCATCAAGTCTGAATCAACTGAAAGTGAATGAACCAGGGCAACCTACCCAACAGGCCTAAACCAAAACCAAGATCCTGCAAGTGGCGTGGTAAGCCTACCACGAAGTCCATAGTCATTAGCTAAGCTTCCAACTCTAAGAAAACTACTGCAACTCTGAATATTCGAACACCATTCTGATTTGAAATCGTCTTACCATGATCACCTCGGGAAGAAGTCCACCATGCCACGAATATCAAGTTCAAACACCCCGAAGGCAAAGGAAAAAGGTTCCTGGGGTTTAAAGTTACCATCTAGCCATAGAAATTTTGCATATACATTCAACTCATTACTTTGGATCGTATCAACCGCTCTACCGGATATGTAAACAACGAACCACCTCGAAGAATATATCATAACGAACTTCTAGTCCATACTGGCCGAGTCTAACCAACACTGGAATCCCACATAAACAACAACTCCAGAGGAATCAATTAGACAAGCTCTTCAAAGTCTCAACAACAAATGGTCACCACCAGTCTCTAAGTACCATTAGAACCCATAATAGCCTCGCTAGTCTCAACCCGCAAAATCTGACCACATGAAGCATACACCACCGATATATGGAATGTCCATCTTAACTCAAAGGTTAATTAAGGACTAGGTGTCCATGGCCAATAGCTGCATCCCAAACTGAAGTAAAGAAGCTAAGTTGCCCACACCCATTGCCTCCTGGCAGTAGGATGCTGCAACCAAATAAAACTGCCATGAACCATCCAATGTAACCTGCCAATCTATGATTCTGAACCCCGACTTTTGAAACTATCAATCAAAGCCTTTGTCAAACCCGTATGTTGCCAATGAACCCTTGAGAACCCAAGCCAACTAGGCTTGAATATGCAAGTTGCCAACACCGCCGCTTCTACTGAAACCCAACCCAATTGATGGAAAACCCACTGCAATGTGTAGACGGCTGAATCAAATCACCAACACACAACCCCAAAGCAAACCTTCGTCGCCACCTCAGTCAACTACTAAGACACCTAAACACAAACAAAGAGTCATCTCCCTCCTTTTTCATCTAAACAAGATCCTTTCTTAGCATATACTGAACCTTACAAATTCCTTCTCAAGTAAGAACCTGGAGCCATTTCATTAGCTACCAAACGTACATTGACAAAACTCAACAAGGCAGGAGGGAAAGGGGCCGGATGCTCAATTCACCCAATATGCTATGAATGCAACCCAACCACGAGGTTATGGTCAACACTTAATCGAAAGTGCTAAAGCTAAAACTCGATTACAATGCCAACATCAAGAGCTCACCCAGAGAACTACGATCAGGATTCGTTCCAACTGGAATTGGGGATACAATAACACCCAGACAAGGAACGGAAGGAGACTATGGGAACAACCCACATACCCGCCAACCTCTTAAACTAAGCAAACAAAGAGAGTCAACTTCAAACACTCGAGAGGCCAACCCAATCTATGCACACTAGTATAACCAATATCTCCCAACTAAGGCAAAATCTCAACTTCGGCACAACTACCAGTAATACACCAAACCAACACTCGGATCTCTAGCCATGCTAGATAACGGCCTAGACAGCAACCATCTAGGATCGCTAGAAATAAAAGCCTAAGACAAGCCTAGAACCATAACAAACCAGAAGCGAGATCTACAAAGCCTACTCACAAGCTACAAGCTCGGGAAAACACCTCTAAAGGACATCTTACCCATCCACTACTAAAGAATAAACTACCGATAGAGAAACACAAAGATACTACAATTCAGGTAGCCAAACAACTAAACAAGTACCAGGTAGGCATGTAAGAAATTACACGACAGAAAGGACATAATCGCAACACGAGAAGGACTAACACAAGTCAAAGGTAGCAAAGGCCTGACCTGGAGCAACGGTGTCAGGAACCTCTACCTCTGGCCTACCAAGAGGAGCATCAAGCTGACGGGATCTAACTCTGGACTGAGTGGTCGAAACTGAAGGCTCAACCGTCCCTCACCGGGGATAAGCTCTATAAAGGTGACCAATCTCTCCTCAATCATAACACCCAGGCTGACCAGGATACACAATCATGGGGAAATTCTTAGAAAAGTGCCCACGCTTACCACACCAAAAGCAAACCCCACTAAATGAAGTTAGACTGGAAGATCTGGCTGAACCTGATCGGCCATCACAACTTACACATTCTGAAGGCAAATCTCAAAGAATATGATCCGTACCCTGCCTACTCTGCTCAACATGACCCGGACCAACACCCTCTGGAACCCGTGGAGCAACTAAAACTGGCCCGGTAGACAGAAAGCAATGGACCCGGTCTCTAGGAGATAATCCCCTACCACGAGTCTGGGAACCTCGAAAACTATC
>QJPP01005740.1:0-61216 GCA_003996215.1 Jaltomata sinuosa
ACCTGCTCTGCCACGTGGAGCACCACCTCTACTCTGACGACCACCCCCTCTAGCCGGAGGCTGAACTGCTCGTAAAGGCTCGGCCAACTGAACTGCACCCTGCTGAGGGCAATCTCTAGCAAAATGACCAATCGCACCACAAGTAAAACAAGCCCCTAGCGGCCTACTCGGTCGGGATGAACCAGCAGATCCCGTATAACCACCACGGCCTGATGCCCCAAAAACTGTACCCCTCGAAGATTGGCCGCTATAGCCCTGATGGCTGCCCTGACCCTGCTCGAACTGGGTACTACCGAAAGTCTGAAGGGAAGCCTGAACCGATCGGCTGGACTGACCCTGGTGCTGTTGTGGCTGATAACTCTGGCTCCACTGGCTAGGACCTCTACCTCCATATCTGGAACCACTATAGACACCCTGATATCGAGGCCTCTTATCTCTGGGCCCCTGATCATGTCGCTGTAAGTCCTCCATAGTGCGGGCATAGTCTACAATAGCCTGGAATGACCGACCACTGGCAATCAATATCTCAGCTGGCTGCCTGATCTCTGGCCTCAAACCCCATACAAATCTGCGAATCCTATCTGCCTCGGTAGGAATGATCATAGCTCCGAACGGTGCTAGCTTATGAAAACCGATCTCATACTCCGAGATAGTCGTAGACCCCTGCACAAGGTGAGTAAACTGCTCCCTGCGACGCTCCTGATCACTCTGGGGTAGGAACTTAACCATAAAGGCCTCATAAAACTCAGACCAGGTCAAATGAGGTGACGACGGTGGTCTACAAGCAACCTGGGCCCTCCACCATAACTCGCTGGGCCCTCCAACTGATAGGTAGTATAACCAACCCCGTGAGTCTCCAACAAACCCAAATGATGCAACATCTCCTCACAGGTAGTAATAAAGTCATGTGGATCTTGTCCAGAAGTACCAGCAAACCTCGGAGGTGCTAACCTCAAAAACCTGCCCAACGCCTTCTGCTCTGACTCTGTTATAACTGGGCGAGGAGCAAGGGGCTGTGCAACAGATGGAACCGGAATGACCACCGCACGAGGAGCCATAGTAGCCAGCTGCGCTCTTGAGCTCTGTGCACCCAAGGCTGCCCCCTGAGCGGATGTCTGCGCTACCTCAAAAGGCCACTCTCCAATCACACCCAAAAGCTGTAATAGTAATCCCCGAATATCTGGAGACTGAGCTACGGCTGGAGCTGGCACATAAGTGGGCACTTGAGCTGGTACTGGAGCTGGCGCTGGATCTAGCGCTGGAGCTAGCGCTGGAGCTGGCGCTGGAGCTGGTGCTGGAGTTGGAGGCTCATCTCTGCGTGATGCCGATGATCTCGTACGAACCATCTGCGGAAGAATGAAGTAGAACAAATGAGATTTCCAGAAACTTCAAGGGTTCTACGCACGACACAAAAGCAATGAAAGAGTCAAATTTCCTAAAATGCCACTGTAGCCTCCCAAAGATTGAGTATGGACGTCTACGCCCCGATCCGCAGGACTCTACTAGACATTGGCTCCTATACCGATGACACCGGTGAACCTAAAGCTCTGATACCAAGTTGTCACGACCCAATTTCTCGGTCATGATGGCACCTACAACCCCCGATAGGTGAACTAATCCCCGTAGCCTAGAACAGTTAGTAATGGGATACTTATCTAACAAATAAGAGAACAAGACGAAGAGAACAAATAAAAGAACTATAAATGTATACATATGCGGAAACTAAACCAAACCCCAAGACCTGGTATCATAGTATAGAGCCCAAACTACATACATGGAGTGCAAATAATCCAAACTAATATATACAGATGTCTCTGAATGGTAATAGAGTACATGAAGCAAAAGATAAACTAAAGCTAAGCTCTGGTCGCCAAGAGCTCACCCTCAGTCTGAAGTAGTCCCCAACAGATCTCCAAGCATGAATCACAGCGATCTAACGGCGATGGCCCACGCTAGGATCTGTACCCAAAGATGCAGGGGGTAGGGGTGAGCACCAAATGCGAAGCATAAGGTACCCAGTAGGTATCATAGGCCTACTGGGCACATATAAGATAAAAGCGTAGTAACAGACAGAATAGAAGCAAGCAGTCACAGAAATCAATGAAAGGTACACAGGAACTAGCCCAGAGGGAAATCAACAGAACCACATGTGAGGCCAGTAAGCAGAATATACACACCATAGGGACAGGTGAAGGTAAGAAATAACGCACCTGGGGTCCTTGCAATAACAGTTTATACATAATAAGTTTACAAAATGGATGGTATACCGGTAACCTCAAGTGTAAGAAGAAGAGAGAAAGAGTAAAGATAGGCATTCTCAGAGACATGAATCAAACTCAACTAATCATACCAATCTCATACTTATCCATAATAGAGAACAATTCTGTAAGTAAATAGCAAAAGTCTACCTACAGTCCCCTGGCCGCCCATACAACCGAGGAACACAAACAAGTGAAAACAAACCCTCCGGCATCCCATACTACCGGAGCGTACAATCAACAAACAACAAACAAAGATGGATCCTCAAACAATGAATGATATGATGCATCAAGATCTCAAGTGAAATGGTATCTCTGTATGTACCTCCTCCGGCGGCGATCCGGCCCAGCAGGTAGGTCCCATGGAAGGACACTGCCCGTATACCTCTACTCCATCGTATACCCCTCCTCTGGCACACGCAGCCCGTAGCCCCTGGCCCAGATGGCAAGGTCCATGGAGGTCCCAGACCCCATACTAAAACTCAGTATCAAAACATGTCGTCCGGAAGCAAGTCTGGCATCAAGATAGAGACCCTGTCCAGGACTAAAGTAGTAGGAAAATGTCTCAAAAAAACCCCTCCAAGGGTGCCCGGGCATAACCGGGTCTCAACAGTAAAAAGTCATCTCAGGTGCTCGGTCCGACCGAGGCTAAAATCACCTCAAGTAGCAAGAAAAGTCAGCTAGCACCCCGGCCCTGCCGAGTCTAGCGTTAATTGTAAAACTGGTGATTTAAAACATAATTTTACTTCCTTTTATCCAGGAATATTCACAAGTTAAATCAAACCGTTTCCAAATTATTTCCATCAAAAACGGGCCACCCGGGCCATGCAAGATTTAGAAAATGGTGCCAGTAGGCCCGAAGCCCAAACCGTAGTAAAACCTGTATAAAACCTCTTTTTATGCATGAAAACGGTATGATCAAACACAATAGCTGCCCAGCAGCTCACAATCAACCTATCGACCCTGCACAGGCCCACAGCTACTCAGCAAGCATAACCAGCCTAGAAGGATAATTCTATGCCCGGGACTCGCGGACATTCCCCAAAATCCCACCTTCTATGTTCCAGAGTCAATAAGGTCTCACAGGACCACAAGGGTAAATAAAATATATCGTTAAATACTACAAGCAACAGAGGAACAAAAGAAGGCGGACATGAATAAACCGATCGAGGTCTGTGGTACCAACCTAATAAACCAACCCAAGGATGCCCATTAATACAATTTTATCCTATATATGCGGAGTCTAGGGAAAATAAATCGTAACCTACCTATCGTCCGATGATAAGCTGCTAGAACGACGATGTCCGCGCTCGAACCGCTCCGAGAAACTCCGAAATTAGGCTTGAATAGCTTGACGTAGATAATCGATTTTCTTTTATTGACCGAATATTGCGTCGAAATAATTTTCCCCTCAAAAATCTTTATTTGCGCATAGTGATTTAATTGTGCAAAATTGTGATCAGTGCAATTTACATTCTAAAGAAGTGTTAAGTAAGTTGGCAGCAACTTACATAGCAATTTTGTTCAAATGGTTTCAGTGAATAGGAAGCAATAAATATTGTAATTTTCTTAAATGATTAAGTGAGTAGGCAGCCATTAGTATGTATTTGTTCAAATCAATTAGGTGAGTAGGCACACTTGGCAGCCTACCAACTATGGGCTATGGTGTGTCCCTCCCCCCCACTTCCACGTGGAAGTGGGGTTGTTTAACACCTCATCACTTACCCTTTTATATAAATATTCGGGTATTGCATAAATTCGTGGTATAATAAATATAACTTTATAAATATACAAGAATTCATAGAAAATTATTTCGAATAAAACCTACTATATTATAATAATAAATTTCAACATAACTAAATTTACTATCTCTGTAAAAATATTACAATGTATAAAAACCTTATAAAATAAATACATATACAATTATATAGTAACAAAAATATTTTTCATAAACCTTTAAAATATTTTGAAAAGGTAATAATAGTATAATTTTTACCAAATTCAACTTTTAAATAAAATATTTTCAAATGCACGCGATGTTAATAAAAATTTTAAATTCAAGTTTGCAACTCACCATCGCACGATTTAGATACTAAAGAACTCTCTTGGAACCCTCCCTTATGTTTTCTCACTCTTTCGGAACTGAAATGGCGTTTTAAAACGTGAAGTTGAAGCTTAAATCGAGTTTAACCCGACCCGGTTCGCGACCCGGTTCGCAACCCGTTTTCTGCCAGACAGTCCGCGGTAAAACTGTCATAAATTTTTACTCCGAGATCAGTTGGATGTGAGGTTTTGTGCGTTGGAAACTAGACTCGTAGACCTTCGATTTGGTATTTCGGGGGACTTCTAACTCTTTATATATTGAGAGAAAGGCTCCGAGACATTTTACCCAAAGTTCAGAAAATTTATTAAAGAACTTACGCTAACTTTTGCCGAGTTGCTTGGCTTCAAAACTTATAATGCGACCAAACAAATGGAACCGACACTGAAATACCGGTCCTGATGAGCCTTATGTGACTTGGGGCCGCTACAAATAAGCTCTAACGGTTCAAGGAAAACGTATACGTGGAAATAACCGGAAGGGTCATTACATTCATAGACCAATATGTAATAAATAAATCTCAACAAATAAGCCCGATTCACTCATGGAACCCACACGCAGCAAAACAACCAAACATGTACTAGTCGTGGTACCCGAGCCAACCATAATAGAACTTGTACTAGGAATGGGACCCAATCTAATTGATAGATATCCCATACCAGGCATGGTACCCGAGCCAACCAATAAATTTGTACTAGGTGTAGTATGTGAGCCAACTAAAGAATCACAGATATCACATAATCACAACCATAATGAATACAACCCACACATGTAAAACCAACAAACATTAAAGATAAGTTCATTGCATGAGATTGACAACCAGATATCATTTAGCATTCGTTCTTTTATTTCCTAAACACGTATTGTACAAGTAATACTAACAAAATAGTTAACATGCACACATAACATAATTTAGGTCACAAGTTAACCATCACCTACCACTATGGTATAATTCCTCATTCTAACCTTGATGACCGAGCCAAAGACTGACCCCCAACTTATTCAATTAAGACCATTAATTCATCTACCAAACATTCTAGACTAATTTTGGACTACCTACACATCCACTAGGAACTCATTCCCTAATACCAAAAATTTCGGACCTTCCCTATTCATCTTATTCCTCTCTTTTATGCAAATCCCGGGAATCTGCTATGGCCTAACAACCCTTTACACATAATCATTATTGGTTAAACTAACCCACTTACAATCTGATTCCCCTAGGATTTAGAATCCTAATATCAACAATAAATCAAGTATCAGAGTCACGACCCAACTATCGGGCTGTGAGGAAACCTACTCTAAATCACCTAAATAAGAGAACCCTTATCACCCAATTTAAAACAGGTATGCAAAAGTAAATAAGAACCATAAAATTTTGCCTTGATAAAATAAAACCAGTCTCAAAAACTTGAATACAATAAAATATTTTAAAGATACAACTGAACCTTTCCCTAGAAACTAGTCTAAACAGGTACAAGAGCTACTAAGAGGGAGTACAAAATCAAGACACAACTTCTACTATAGGAACAAATAAAAAAAGTTGCTGGAGATCTTTATTGCATCATGCCTGAAATATCTATTGAATCCTGCAACCAGACTATACCCAAAAGGGTATATCAAGAGTAGTACCAGTACAAACAACATGTACTGGTAGGTATCATCTGTCGACCAGGGTTAGATCACGTAAACACAATATAGAAATCACAAAAAGAAAGCATGAAAACTTATATAACATTTTAATACATATCACTTTCATCTATTTATGCTATCTTTATCACTCATATTACCTATGAGTATTCCCATCCTTATCCTCATCAATCATCAACAGAAAATTCAGTCAAATATAATAAATATTGACAATAAACCAATTCAAGACCCTGACTACCAAGCATTAACCAAGTCAACAACTATGACTTTACAACAATAACTTATACCTTATATCAAGTCCTAGAATAAGTAGCGAATAACAAAATATATGCCATTCTTTTACATCCTTAGCCCAGACCACCAAGGATCTCCAATATATGCCAAGTAACCAGACCACACAAGAATCTCAAACAACAACCATAATATAATCTGATCCACTCATAGAACCAATATGAACATCAAGTAGATAATTAAGTGTAACACCCCATACCTTTCAAAACCTATGTGACTAAGTAAATATCGACGAAGGTATTTGAGCTCGGGATTGTGAAGGGGTACTTTGGCCTAGAATTTGAAATGGTCAAATGTATATAAGTGTTAAGTTAAATTATAAGGATGAGGGTTTTGAAAATGATATAAAACAATTGAGGTACTTGCTTGACTTATCTAAGCTCTTAGGTGACAAGTAGGTGCATCACCTACCTACGCTAACGAACTAAGTTCCGAGGGCCGATTACGGGCAGCAACACCATGGATTATTAGACCTAATGGTATCCCAAATGAAGCTGAAAGTTGGCGCATCAAAGCACAACCAAATCTGGCCCAAACAACTACAAAAGGTAGCCACCAATATTGACCACATTTTTACCCAAGAGAAGCCCAAAATCAGCCACAAAACTTAACCCTTTTGAGGCCCAAGCAATGGGTAATTTTGGCCCATGTTTGTTGACCCATTTTGGCCAAAATATACTCAAAAAAGTCGGCCAAAAAGGTCCCTTTACAAAAAGCTGGAAAAATTCTCTCTTATCTCCTTTCCTTTTGGCAGC
The DNA here is from genome assembly GCA_003996215.1 of Jaltomata sinuosa. NCBI lineage: Eukaryota > Viridiplantae > Streptophyta > Magnoliopsida > Solanales > Solanaceae > Jaltomata > Jaltomata sinuosa. The sequence goes on from QJPP01005740.1 coordinate 7,056, forward strand.
CCTTGTCTCTCTTTAGGGTTCTAAGAAGATCAAGATTCATTCTAGCTTAAGGTGAGTTAAACAACCTGTTATCTTGGTATTAATCTACTACATATAGCTAGGATATCCTATGGTAAGGAAGACATGAACTATGGCAGCCCCTTTCTTAAGATTTAACACATAGAAATTGTGTAACAATTAAGAGATTTCTTCTTCTCTTGTTGGTGTATGTGTAGGGGTACTTAATCTTTTAAAGGCATCAATAAAAAGAGGATAAAACACACCTTCAAGTGTTGTAAGTACTCTTCCCATAATCATATTTTTGGATTGAAGTTTGGATGGACAATTATTGTTGAATTGTTGTTAAGAACTCACGGGACGGCGATCGGAAGCCGTGGGTTCAATGTGTTGCTATTGTATTTCGGCATGGTGATTTGTGTAGGGGCTGTTTGATGTGTTTTGTATTATTGGAGGCAGTAGGTTGGTGTGTGTGTGATGTGTATTGGACAGGGGAGAAAGGTGTGACGATACACCTTTAATTAATGCAAAATACGTAAATCTGCCCGGGAAATGTTTAGCTACTGTTTTTGAAAGGTTGAATCAGGTTTAAGAGCTAATATTAACTTCATTATACCCTTGTGTTGTAGATTAACTTAATAAAGGAAAGCCCAAGTTCTCGTAAGCACAATCTTTGGAAGGAACGAGGTATGTTAAGGCTTCTTTATTCCTTATCGGCATGAATCTAGAAATAGAACTCTAAATCTCCGAAAGAAGGAATTTGAGTATTCTGTTGTAAGAGAGCTGATTTGGTAACTCAAAAAGTCTTAAGGAACTAAGTTATACATTATGGTGATTCAAGTCGCCTTCTTATAAAAATTTGATTCTTTTTGCATGAAACGCAAGTTATCCTTTTGTCAATTTTCTTCTTTGTATTGTGATCCCTAATCAAGCTTTAGAAAGTATACAAGGAAAGTTAGCAAGTCAAATCCCCATTTATATGTGTTTGGTATGTTGAGTCCAACACCTAGTAAGCCAAGGCTAAAGAATTTATCTAAATGAACCTTCATAAATAACAAGAATAGCTTTGAAGGTCAATCTAGTAATACACTTATTATGCGTGGTTTGCGTGTTAGTGTGCACCGAGGTGCTACTGCCATATTCAGGCTATTATATACATAGTGTGCACCGAGGTGCTACTGCCATATTGAGGCCGTTATATACATATTGTGCACCGAGGTGCTACTACCATATTGAGGCCATTATATATATAGTGTGCACTGAGGTGCTACTGCCATATTGAGGCCATTATATACATAGTGTGCGCCGAGGCGCTACTGCCATATTGAGGCTATTAAATATAGGGTGCACCGAGGTACTATTGTGGTTCAGCATGAATTATAAAGAGTGAGTTGCGGTGTGGGTTAATGTATGTGTTGTATTCAAAAAAGAATAAAGGAGAAAGAGCTTAATAAATCTTACCAATTACAGTTTACAAGTTTCATATTATATCTTGTTCAGATTTACTACTTGCGACTTGCTTTTATGTTTCTACCTTACATGCCAGTACATTATTGTCGTACTAACGTCCCTATTTCCTGGGGGCGCTGCATTCATACCTACAGGTCCAGACAGAAACCCAGATAGACCTCTTCAGTAGGAGTTGTAGAGTTCAGCCATTTTGGTAAGCTCCATTCTTCCTGGAGCTGACGAGTCAGAGGTCTAGCTTATATTTTGACCAGGTTATGTATATGTACAGATTATGGGTATTCCAGGGCCCTGTCCTGGATATGAGATATTTTACTTACTCCTAGAGGCTTGTAGAGGTGTATATGTACATCAGTGTTGGGTATGGCCTTGCCGGCCTTGTTATTAGCTATCTACTATGATAATAGCCTTGTCGGCCTTGAGTTATTTACCTACTATTAAGCTTTCAGTGTTTCAAGTTGTTATTCTTAGAGACCTTGTAGGTCTCAGACCCCCAATAGGTTCAATAGAGATACACTATACTTTGGCACCCTCGTCCTTTTGGGGCTCCGGGTGTCGGTCATGCCTCCCATGGTTTGGGGCGTGACAAACTTGGTATCAGAGCGCGTCGAATCCTAGGGAGTATACAAGATGTGTCTAGTAGAGTCTTGCTATGGGTGTGTTGTGCACCATACCTATAATCATGAGGCTATGGGACATTTAGGAATTGTTATCTTTTTTTCATTTGCTAGATCGTGCAATAGAGCGAGGTCATAAGATGTTTGAAGTCTAATTCATGTTTTTCTATTCCTTGTTTACAGAAATGCCTGTGACTAGACAAATTAGTAGCCGACGGGTTGGTACGGATACCGGGGAAGGTACTAGTCATTCCCCGCCTATCCGATTGGATAGATTTGAGGCTCAAAGTGAATCACCGACACCAGAAATCCCAGTTCATCAAGTACCTGATGAGACTAGAGAGGATCCAGTACCCCTGACCCCACCTGCTCCAGTGGCATCTGAGATAGCTAGAGATGAACCAACACCTGTAGCATCTCCACCTGAAGCAGAGGACCAGGACATCAAGAGTGTTGTTCGATTATTGACCCAGATGGTAGCCACACAATAACAACAAATTGGGGCATCAGCGAGTGCTAGGTCAGGTGGCTCAGAAAGTTCTAGGGCTCGAGAGTTTATCAGCCTAAGTCCTCCTATATTTACAGGCTATGACCTACGTGAGGATCCTCAGGTGTTTATTGATCAGACTTATCGAGTACTTCGAGTTATGCATGCAACAGTAGTAGAGGCAGTGGATTTTGCATCTTTCAGGTTATGAGATGTGGCCATTTTATGGTTTGAGGCTTAGGATCGGTTTAGGGGATCAAATGCACCCCCAGCTGAATGGGAGGAGTTTTCAGAGGCCTTCCTAGCTCACTATCTTCTACAGGAGGTTCGAGAGGCCAGACTTGATCAATTTCTAGCCCTTAGGCAGGGCAATATGAATGTTCGATAGTACAACCTCAGGTTTAATTCATTAGCCAGGTACGCCCCCGATATTGTGAGTATGATGGGAGCTAGAGTTCATCGATATGTGCATGGACTTAAGGATGAATTGATTAAGGGATTAACAAGCCACACAAGAGGATATGAATATTTCTAAGATACATGCTATTGCTCAGACTGCAGAGGATCTTAAAGTACAAATTGGAGATAACCAAAGCCGAGAAAGGGATCAGAATAAGAGGGCTAGATCTACTGGGTCCTATGTAGAGACACGAGGTAATGTTAGGCCACATTTTAATAGGCGATCACCCCACCCTACTAGTGGTTCCCTATATCAGTTGCAAAGGCAGAGGTATGATCATTTTTCTCAGAATGGACCAGGCCATAGTTCAGGTGTATCCAGTTCCTATCGCCAGGGGCATTCAGGTCAGATGAGGCCACCTTTGCCACCTTGTGTTCAGTGCGGTAGGAAGCATCCTGGGATATGTCGCCTGCGTTCAGATACTTGTTATTCATGTGGGCATCCTGGTCACTTTATGCGAGACTGTCCGAGTAGAGGTAGGGGTGAGATGTCCCAGCCTACAGGGTCGATGGCAGCTTCTTCATCTACTATTCATCCCCCTAGGACAGACCAACAGGCTACACTAGGTCGTGGTAGAGGTAGAGGAGGAGGAGGAGCATCTAGTTCAGGCAGTGGTTAGAATCGCACTTATGCTCTAGCTGGTCGCCAGGACTTGGAATCGTCACCTGATGTTGTTACATGTACATTGACTATTTTTACTCATGCTATTTATGCACTTATAGATCATGGCTCTACTCTTTCATATGTTACCCTGCTCATTGCTGGTAAGTTGGGGGCTGGCCCTGAGTTATTGCCTAGACCCTTTGTTGTATCTACGTCGGTTGGTGAATCTATTATAGCTAGACGAGTTTATCGAGATTGTGCAGTGTGGATTTATGACCGCCTCACTTCAGCTGATCTAATCGAATTAGATATGATTGACTTTGATTTCATTATGGGCATGGACTGGTTAGCTGCATGTTATGCTAATATCGATTGTAGAAATAAGGTTGTCAAATTCCATTTTCCGGAAGAGACAATCCTAGAGTTGAAAGGTAATGCTGCCACGCCAAGGGGTAGGTTTATTTCCTACCTTAAGGCCCAGAAAATTATTTCTAAAGGCTATATTTATCATTTAGTCCGAGTAAGAAGCACAGAGGATGGACCAGCGACTCTTCAATCGGTTCTCGTGGTGAGTCAGTTTCTAGATGTATTCCCGGATGAGCTTCCTAGAATCCCTCCAGGAAGGGAAACTGAGTTTGCCAATGACCTACTCCCAGATACTCAGCCAATATCAATTCCCCCTTACAGGATGGCTCCTGCAGAATTAAGAGAGTTAAAGGAACAGTTAAAGGATCTACTCGAAAAAGGTTTCATTAGGCCTAGTACATCGCCATGGGGCGCACCTGTTTTGTTTGTTTGTAAGAAGGATGGGTCCTTGAGAATGTGTATCAATTACCGACAACTGAACAAAGTTACAATCAAGAATAAGTATCCGCTTCCAAGGATTGATGACCTTTTTGATCAGTTGCAAGGTGCTAAATGTTTTTCAAAGATTGACTTGCGGTCGGGGTATCACCAGTTACGTGTTAAAGGGGTAGATGTTCCAAAAACAGCCTTTAGGACAAGGTATGGCAACTTTGAATTTCTAGTAATGTCTTTTGGGCTTACTAATGCCCCAACAACTTTAATGAATCTAATGAATCGGGTCTTCAAGCCATTCCTAGATGTATACGTGATCGTATTTATTGACGATATCCTTATTTACTCGCGGTCCAAAGCCGAACATGCTGATCATTTACGTGCAGTATTGCAAACACTTTAGAATCATAAATTATATGCGAAGTTCTCCAAATGTGAGTTCTGGTTGACTTCGGTGGCTTTTCTTGGCCATATAATTACAGACGAAGGTATTAGAGTTGACGGCCAAAAGATTGAAGCAGTAAAGAATTGGCCGCGGCCCTTGAATGCTACAGAGATTCGTAGATTTTTGGGCTTAGCAGGTTATTACCAGAGGTTTGTGGAAGGATTTTCTTCTATATCTGCACCATTGACAAAGTTGACTCATAAAGCTGCCAAGTTCCAGTGGTCTGATGCATGTGAGCAGAATTTTCAGGAGTTGAAGGACAGACTTACTTTAGCACCTGTCTTAACTCTGCCAGAGGGCACGGAAGGTTATGTTGTTTATTGTGATGCTTCAAGGATTGGGTTGGGCTGCGTTTTAATGCAACATGGTAAAGTTATTGCCTATGCCTCGAGACAACTAAGAAAGCACGAACAAAATTACCCTACTCACGATCTTGAATTGGCAGCAGTTATATTTGCCTTGAAAATTTGGCGCCATTACTTATTTGGAGTCCATGTAGACGTGTTTATGGACCACAAAAGTCTACAGTATTTATTCAAATAGAAGGATTTAAACCTAAGGCAAAGAAGGTGGCTAGAGTTACTAAAGGATTATGACGTAGATATTTTGTACCATCCAGGGAAGGCCAATGTAGTGGCCGATGCACTTAGACGCAAATCCATGGAAGCTTGAGCCACATGGAAAATAGAAAGATTGAGATGACAAGAGAACTACATCAGTTACCTAATTTGCGGGTTCGACTACTAGACCAAGGTAATGGGGGAGTTGTTATTCAAAGCACATCGGATCCTCACTTATGATAGAGGTAAAGGAACGACAATATGATGATCCATAATTAGTATGATTGAGGGAGGAAATTCCACAACAGAAAAAACCACTAATAGAGCTTAAGAAAGATGGGGTTCTGAGATATCAAGGGCGTCTATGTGTACCTAACGTCGGGGAGCTTTGGGATAAAATTTTGGCAGAAGTTCACTATTCCCGCTATTCAATCCATCCCGGAGCGACGAAGATGTATCATGATCTTTGACAGATTTATTGGTGGAATAATATAAAGAGAAATATTGCAGAGTTTGTAGCCCAATGCCCGAATTGTCAACAGGTAAAAATTGAACACCAGAGACCCGGAGGTCTAACTCAAAGTATAGTGATATCTACCTGGGAAATGGGAGGTGATCAACATGGACTTTATTATAGGCTTACCCCGTACTTATCGAAAGTATGATTCCATATGGGTGATTGTAGATAGACTTACAAAATCAGCTGACATTTTGCCAGTCAGGACAACTTATACTGCTGAAGATTATGCCAAGTTGTATATTAGTGAAATAGTTCGACTTCATGGTGTCCCAATTTCCATTATTTCAGATAGGGGTGCTCAGTTTACAACAAATTTTTGGAGGTCTTTCCAGAGAGGCTTAGGTACTCAAATAAGTCTCAGTACAGCTTTTCATCCACAGACAGATGGACAAGCTGAACGCACTATTCAAACACTCAAAGATATGCTAAGAGCTTGTGTACTAGATTTTAAAGGGAGTTGGGATGACCATTTGCCACTAATTGAGTTTTCCTATAATAATAGCTTCCATGCAAGCATTCAAATGGCTCCTTATGAGGCTTTATACGGAAGAAAGTATAGATCACTGATTGGATGGTTTGAAATTGGAGAAGTAGGATTATTAGGGCCAGACCTAGTTAATCAGGCCATGGAGAAGGTGAAGCTAATCCGAGAAAGATTACTAACAGCCCAGAGTAGGCAGAAATCATATGCAGATGTGCGACGTCGGGATTTGAAATTTAATATTAGTGATTGGGTTTTCCTAAAGGTTTCGCCCATGAAAGGCGTTATGCGATTTGGTAAAAAGGGAAAGCTTAGTCCAAGATATATTGGACCATACAGGATCATTAGGAGGGTAGGAAAAGTGGCATATGAGCTAGATTTACCCACAGAATTGGAGACAGTCCATCCTGTATTTCATGTATCGATGCTACGAAGGTGCATAGGAGATCCTTCACGTATTATGCCTATCAAAGATGTTCAATTTTCTGAAGACTTATCCTATAAGGAAGTACCAATTTCTATCCTAGATCGTCAAGTTAGGAAGATCAGAACCAAAGAAGTAGCCTCAGTAAAGGTGTTATGGAGAAATAATAATATTGAGGAAATGACGTGGGAAGTCGAGGAAGAAATGAGGAAAAAGCATCCCCAGTTATTTATGACTTGAAGATAGTATAGAGGTAAGTCATATTCTTATGTTCTTGATACTCTTCCTACTATGCAAATATAATCAGGTTTGAACATGTAAAAATGATTACATTTAATTGTATATAGTTGTATCGCCCTGTGAGGCATCGTGCTGGACTTTTGCTGAGTTTCAGGTTTTTGGATAGTCCCAATTATAAAGGAAACTCTGCCGAAATTTCAAAAAAATCCTAAGGGACTAGAGCTCTATATGCATTACCCTCATTTGAGAATGAATGATTCTAAGGGAGGAAGGATGTAACACCCCGTACCTTTCAAAACCTATGTGACTAAGTAAATATCGACGAAGGTATTTGAGCTCGAGATTGTGAAGGGGTACGTTGACCTAGAATTTGAAATGGTCAAATATATATAAGTGTTAAGTTAAATTATAAGGATGAGGGTTTTGAAAATGATATAAAATAAGTGAGGTACTTGCTCGACTTATCTAAGCTCTTAGGTGACAAGTAGGTGCATCACCTACCTACGCTAACGAACTAAGTTCTGAGGGCCGATTACGGGAAGCAACACCATGTATTATTAGACCTAATGGTAGCCCAAATGAAGCTTAAAGTTTTCCCATCAAAGCACAACCAAATCTGGCCCAAACAACTACAAAAGGTAGCCACCAATATTGACCACATTTTGACCCAAGAGAAGCCCAAAATCAGCCACAAAACTTAACCCTTTTGAGGCCCAAGCAATGGGTAATTTTGACCCAAGTTTCTTGACCCATTTTGGCCCAAATATACTCCAAAAAGTCGGCCAAAAAGGTCCCTTTATACATACCTTTTGTTGATCAATATTGATCACAAAAAGCTGGAAAAATTCTCTCTTATCTCCTTTCCTTTTGGCAGCCCTTCTCTCTCTTTAGGGTTCTAAGAAGATCAAGATTCATTCAAGCTTAAGGTGAGTTAAACAACTTGTTATCTTGGTATTAATCTACTACATATAGCTAGGATATCCTATGGTAAGAAAGACATGAACTATGGCAGCCCCTTTCTTAAGATTTAACACCTAGAAATTGTGTAACAATTAAGAGATTTCTTCTTCTCTTGTTGGTGTATGTGTAGGGGTACTTAAGCTTTTCAATGCATCAATAAAAAGAGTATAAAACACACCTTCAAGTGTTGTAAGTACTCTGTCCATAATCATATTTTTGGATTGATGTTTGGATGGACAATTGTTGTTGAATTGTTGTTAAGAACTCACGGGACGGCGATCGGAAGCCGTGGGTTCAATGTGTTGCTATTGTATTTTGGCATGGTGAGTTGTGTAGGGGATGTTTGATGTGTTTTGTATTATTGGAGGCAGTAGGTTGGTTTGTGCGTGATGTGTATTGGACATGGGAGAAAGGTGTGATGATACACCTTTAATTAATGCAAAATACGTAAATCTGCCCGGGAAATGTTTTGCTACTATTTTGGAAAGGTTGCATCAGGTTTAAGAGCTAATATTAACTTCATTATACCCTTGTTTTGTAGATTAACTTAATAAAGGAAAGCCCAAGTTCTGGTAAGCACAATCTTCGGAAGGAACGAGTTATGTTAAGGCTTCTTTATTCCTTATCGGCATGAATCTAGAAATAGAACTCTAAATCTCCGGAAGAAGGAATTTGAGTATTCTGTTGTAAGAGAGCTGATTTGGTAACTCAAAAAGTCTTAAGGAACTAAGTTATACATTATGGTGATTCAAGTCGCCTTCTTATAAAAAATTGATTCTTTTTGCACGAAACGTAAGTTATCCTTTTGTCAAGTTTCTTCTTTGTATTGTGAACCCTAATCAAGCTTTAGAAAGTATACAAGGAAAGTTAGCAAGTCAAATCCCCATTTATATGTGTTTGGTATGTTGAGTCCAACACCTAGTAAGCCAAGGCTAAAGAAGTTATCTAAATGAACCTTCATAAATAACAAGAATAGCTTTGAAGGTCAATCTAGTAATACACTTATTATGCGTGGTTTGCGTGTTAGTGTGCACTGAGGTGCTACTGCCATATTGAGGCTATTATATACATAGTGTGCACCAAGGTGCTACTGCCATATTGAGGCCATTATATACATAGTGTGCACCGAGGTGCTACTTCCATATTGAGGCCATTATATACAGAGTGTGCACCGAGGTGCTACTACCATATTGAGGCCATTATATACATAGTGTGCGCCGAGGCGCTACTGCCATATTGAGGCTATTAAATATAGGGTGCACCGAGGTGCTATTGTGGTTCAGCGTGGGTTATAAAGAGTGAGTTGCGGTGTGGGTTAATGCATGTGTTGTATTCAAAAAAGAATAAAGGAGAAAGAGCTTAACGAATCTTACCAATTACAATTTACAAGTTTCATATTATATCTTGTTCAGATTTACTACTTGCGACTTGATTTTATGTTTCTACCTTACATGCCAGTACATTATTATCGTATTGACGTCCCCATTTCTTGGGGGCGCTGCATTCATGCCTGCAGGTCCAGACAGAAACCCAGATAGACCTCTTCAGTAGGAGTTGTAGAGTTCAGCCATTTTGGTAAGCTCCATTCTTCCTGGAGCTGACGAGTCAGAGGTCTAGCTTATATTTTGACCAGGTTATGTATATGTACAACTTATGGGTAGTCCAGGTCCCTGTCCTGCATATGAGATATTTTACTTACTCCTAGAGGCTTGTAGACGTGTATATGTACATCAGTGTTGGGTATGGCCTTGTCGGCCTTGTTATTAGCTATCTACTATGATAATAGCCTTGTCGGCCTTGAGTTGTTTACCTACTATTGAGCTTTCAGTGTTTCAAATTGTTATTCTTAGAGACCTTGTCGGTCTCAGACCCCCAACAGGTTTAATAGAGATACACTCTATTTTGGCACCCTCGGCCTATTGGGGCTCCGGGGTCGGTCATGCCTCCCATGGTTTGGGGCGTGACATTAAGCCTGGTTAAACTCAACCAATATGTAAAGAACATCAATAAAAAATTAGCTCGGTCACTTGAGGGACAAACATGTAAAGAATATCAACAACAAAAAAGATCGGTTCACTGAAGGAACCAACATATAAAGAATATCAACAACAGATAAGACCGGTTTACTCAAGAAACCAACATGTAATGAATATCAATAACTAACAAGTAAACCCGTACCAGGCGTGGTTCCTGAGACAACCATAATAGAACATGTACCAAGAATGGTACCCGAGCCAACCATAAAAGAACATGTACCAGACTTGGTATCTTAGTCAACCAATGAATAATATTATTCTAGGCGTGGTACCCGAGCCAACTAATGCAAACATGTACCAAGCATGGTACCTAAGCTAACCAATAAATAATAGAACCTATACCAGGTGTAGTACCCAAGACAAAAAAAGAATAATTTCAACCAATCCCATGAAGATATCTATCACGACCCAATTTATCGATCATGATGGCACCTACAACCCTCCAGTAGGGGAACCAATCCCCGTAGCCTGGAATGGTCAGTAATGGGCGACTATCTAACAATCTAAGCAGAAGAATATTTTAATAAGTGGAAGGAAGGGAACAAGATGAAGAAAATAGATAACATGAATAATATGTACAATGCGGAAGGTAAACCAAACCCAAAACCTGGTATCATAGCGTATAAGGGCCGGATCTACATAAGGAGTACAACGGTCCAAACTAACATATACATCATGTCTATGAAGCTAAGAGAGTACAACTATACAAAAGACAAACTAAAGTAAAGCTTCGATTGCCAAGAGCTCACCCTCAGTCCGGAATATCACAAAAGCAGCTTCTCGCACGAGTATCCATGAGCTAACGGCGATGGCCCACACTAGGATCTGCACCAGAAGATGCAGAGTGTAGTATGAGTACCAAATAGGAAGCATAAGGTACCCAATAGGTATCATAGGTCGACTGGGCACATATAAGATAAAAGCGTACTAACAGACAGAACAGAATGAAGTAGTCACAGAAATCAACAAAAAGTACACATGAACTATCCCAGAGGGAAGACAACAGAAACTACATTCAAGGCTAGCAAGTAGAATATATACACAACCGGCATAGGTCATAGTAAGAGACGACGCACCTGGAATCCTCACAAAAATGGTATATATATATACAAGTTTTAAGAAGTGGACGGTATACCGATAACCTCAAGTAAAAAGAAAGGGAGAGAAGAGTAAAGATAGACATGCTCAAAAAACAGGGATCAATAACCAAACTAATCATATCACTCTCAAAACCAAAACTAACAAAGTTATAGTATAATATCTCAAAATCATAACTGTGACAGGGGGTAGTATCATGATAAAGTAACAAGAGTCTACCTACAGTCCCCTGGCCGCCCATACAACAAGGGAATGCAAACAAGTGAAAACAAAACCCTCCGACATCCCATACTACCGGAGCGTACAATCAACAAACAGCAAACAAGGGTGGTACCTCACACAAATGAATGATATGATGCCATGCTAAGTAAAGAGTAATAGTAGTACCGTATGTTACCTGCTTTCGGAAACTTATGAGGCCCAGAAGACAGGATCCATGGAAGGTCACACCTGTATACCCCTACTACACCGTATACCCCCCTCCGTCACCCACAGCTCGCAGCCTCTGGTCTGAAATGGCAAGCTTCATGGAGGCCCCCGACCAACATACTAGATTCCCTGCAATCTCAAATCAATCCCCAAGTAAAGCTGCCTGGAAGGTATCCATGTCTAAAATAGTAAGTCACCAACAGTTATAGCACATGGCCCCGCCTAGTCCAGCATCACCCCAGAAGCTGTAGTAAATAACTCTAGCACTCGACCCCGTCGATTCCAGTATAAGTGGAGCTAGTGATAAAATATTCTTTAAAACTCCCTTACCCCCAAGAAGACCCATTAAAACGTTACCAAATCCTTTTTAGATCATTTTTACCGAAAATGGGCCCCACGGTCCATGAAAGGTTTAGAAAATCAGTCCCAGTATGCCCGAAGCCAAAACCATAGTAAAAATCAGGAAGAAATCCCCTCTATCTATATGCATGGTGAATGGCATACACAATCACAACAGTGGCCCCCCGGTCCACAGATAACCTATAAGCCCTGCATAGTCTCCAATTGCTATACAACACCGATAGCCAGCATAATATCATGATAACGATGCTTGAGACTCACGGGCACACCCAAATAACCCACCATCTATGGTCTAGAGTCAAAAAAGGCCATATAGGACCGTAAGGGTGATACTATCAACTACGAAGAATACTACACACAACGGAGGAAAGAAACAAAGCGAATCATGGAAAAACAGTCATAGTATGTGGTACCAAACTAATAACCCAACCCAAGGATGCCAACTAGTACAATTTTATCTGATATATGCTAAGTCTAGGGAGTTTAGAACGTAACCAACTTGTCGTCCGATGACAATCTTCCCGAACAACAACGTCCAAGCCCGAATTGCTCCGAGAGATCCCGAATGATAATCAAACTTTCACAAACATAAATAATACGTTAAAATAAGTCTAACGATACCCATATTGCTATAATTGTAGTCGGGTCAAAAGCGGCCCAGCAGGGCCCACAACCCAAAACTAAAAATGAAAAGGAGCATGATGATCACTACCCTCCAAGGTGTGCATGCTCAGATTTTATAGGGAAAATGGCCAAGGAATTGGCTCAAACCAGCCAGCCCACACAAGGACCAATTTGGGAATCAAAGGAGATAATTTGATGGATTAAAGCGGATAAAACTTACCAATTATGATGGAGGAACGATCTAGGCCAAGTAATTAGCAACCCAACACCCATAATTGGTCAATTACAGAGTTTGTACGAGTTTGAAGATGTTAACAATGGAAAAAACGAGTTTTGAATGAAAGAGACGAAGGTGGAAAACTTATATACTGCTCAGGGGTCCTTCATCACGATCGCGAAGGGACCCCTCACGGTCGTGAAGACCACGCTGGCTAGACCATCGCAATCGCGAAAGCTAGCCACGTGGTCACGAAGAACAAAGGGGAAGGGACTTCATCACGGTCGAGATAAGGGACGTTGCAATTGCGAAGCACAGTGAACCAGGCACTTCATTGTGATCGCGACAAGGAGTCTTGTGATATCTATTAAGGCCTGAGGCCTGCACCTGCAACAGCCAGAAATCTACAACTTTCCAAAACTTGATGGATATTCTGGACATAATCAGAAACCGATATTCAAAAACCATTTGAGCTAACTGAGTGTAAATGACATTCCGGACTCAACGAAATTGATGAAACTTCCATACGAGGTCATTTCAGAGAAATGTTGACCAAAGTCAACACTAACAAATAAGAACCTAAAGGCTCGAAATGAGCCTGGCTCACCTGGAACCCAAACCAACCACCTTCCCAACCAAAACTCATCATTTCGGAGCTGTTGGAATTGTTGGATTTCAAATCTGACACTCCAATCATTGAAAGCCACCCAAAGTTACACTTTCAACTCCAAATGGCCTAAAAACAGAGAAAATAACACAAAACCCACACCGGAAGTTCTCAAGCCTCAATTGAAGGTCTAACTAGACCAAACTCAACATTTCGGATTCCGAGCATGTTAGCTAAGAATGTTGACTAAAGTCAATGATATTCTAAGTTAAAGCTCTAATATGGGCAAATGGCCAAAACGACCAAACGAACGACCAAGGAACTAAACTACCGATCCCAGAAAGCCATAAATGACTTGGGATGCTACAGGTAAGCTCTAACAGTACAATGAATGTGTAAACGCAAAGATGACCAAAAGGGTCATCACAACATCCACTACTGAAAAAGGCTTCCATCCTCAAATGTCAAGAAGAAGGGAGTACTTGAAGGCTCGAACAACTGCGGATATTGAGCACACAACTAACTCTGGATTTCCCAAGTAGCCTCCTTGACTGGACGATGCCTCCACTAAACTTTCACAATCAGAATTTATGTAGATCTTGCTCTCGTAATACCTCTGGCCAGAATAGTTATCAGCTCCTCATCAAATGATAAGCTCTCATCTAACTGAACCGAATAAAAATGCAACACATGAGACTCATCTGGCATGTACCGGTGCAACAACAAGACATGAAAAATTGGGTGAACAGATGAAAACATCAGAGGCAAAGCTAACATGTAGGCAACACTACCAACCCTCGGTAGAATTTTAAATGGCCCAATAAACCTGGGTCTAAGCTTGCCCTGCCGACCAAATCTCATCACACCCTTATCAGGCGATACTCAAAGGAAAACAAAGTCACCAACACTGAAATCCAAGGTAGAAAGTCTACTATCAGTGTAGCTCTTCTGCCTACTCTGGACTACTCTAAGTCTGTCCTGAATCAAATAAACTCGGTTAAAAGAATCTCTAAGCAAGTCTGTACTCTGCGGTCTGGACTTAAAACCATCAAACTAACCAATCGGCTATCTGCAATGCCTTCCATACAAGTCCTCGAAAGGTGTCATGCCAATGCTTGAATGAAAGCTATTATTATAAGAAAACTCTGTCAAGGGCACAAACTGATCCCATGAACCTCCAAAGTTAAGAATGCAGGCCTGAAACATATCCTCCAGGACCTGAATAGTCCTCTCGAAATGGCCATCTGTCTGAGGGTGGAAAGTAGTACAAAGCTGAACCTCTGTACCCAAATCCAGCTGAATAGCCCTCCAGAACTGAGATGTGAACTGAGTGTAGCGGTCTGAAATGATAGAAGCTGGGACCCCGTGCAACCGAACAATCTCACAAAGGTAGATCTGGGCTAACCTCTCTGCACCATAGAAAATCTGAACCTACAAGAAGTGGGCCGACTTAGTCAGACGATCCACAATCACCCAAATGGAATCAAACCCATGAGAAGTATTAGGTAACCCCATAACAAAGTCCATAGTAATCCCTTCCCACTTTCACTCAGTTGGGTTTGAATCTAGTAACGAAACTTAAATTACCTAAGTGGTAAATCTTTTTAAAAGGTTCTTCCGGTATATTCCAGTTTTGAAGATCATTTTCAAGCTTAGATATTTTAGTAGCTTGAGAAGATAAATTAATACTGTTTAAAATATGTTTATTGTTTTCCATATTTGAGAAGATACTGTCTTAAGGGCTTACAGTGCAAAAATTATTTAACAAGTAAAATGATAATCTTACAATAAGCATGTTAACTAATAAAGAGAATTGTTAAACAAATCAAAGACCCTAATCTAATGTTTCTAAGGGAGGCTATCTTGGTTTTAAATCTATTTTTTCCTAGAGTTGTCTTGGCTACGGGATCATCATTAACAGGTTTAGACGCCCTCTTGGCTTAACGACCTTCAAATCGGGCTAGCCAACGTATGCACCGGGAATTATTCGGCTACCTCACACACTTAGGAAAGAATGAATTGATGATCATTATCCATCTCTTGGAGGGCCTTCTTTAATCTTTCTTTGAGCACATTCTTTGATGGCGAGATTGTTGATGTTTTTGGTGATGTTTTAGCTGGAGTCTTGGACACCACTTTAGGGATCCATCCTCGAATTTTGATCTCTTTAGAGAGATATTTGATTCGGTCTAACTCTGTCTTGGCAAAGTTCCATGATATAATATAAGAAATTCTCTTCTTAATAAAGTATTTACACATTTTAATGTGTTCTGGGAGTGTGGAGATTTCTTCTTTGACTTGAAATTCATCAAATCTTTTGAGAAATTGCTGGGGAAGAATATCTCTATTTCCTCCGAAACAGTTCCACCATTCGTAGAATCACCTACGGATGACTGATTTAACCATTTCTGGATAATATTTGAAAAACCAAGTATGCCCTGGCCTGATATATAGGAAATTGAACCATGAATTTTTGTAGTCATGCCAATTATAAGTCTGTGGCTTATGAGGCATAGACAATATTATGGGAGTAAGGAGGTGGTCTGTATACCATTCTGATGGAGATAAGACCCTCTTGATAGTGAATCTAGAAAAACTGATAATTTTTGGATTCTTTTCACTCATGGTGTGTTCGATAATAATAGACTCTGTGTCTGTCAATATGGCTTCAAAATACCTTTGAGTTTTAAACGGATTATCTGTATCCACAAAATTGTCAGGCAAATATACTGGCCTGATAAGACTAGGAATCGGAGTTCCTTCGTATTGTTTGTCTATTGCCAGTATTGGCAAAACATGCTTTGTCAAGAAGTCAAATTCTTCTATTGGAGGAGTTATATCAGGGCTTTTCCCTGTCATTGGTTTAACTACATGTGCGAAGGTCTCTGGGGCCTTCATTGTGTAGCTTTCTTTGGTTCATATCGAAGAAGATGATGCTTCTTGATCAAACTTTTGATTGATCAGTTTGGTCGGTGTAGGACCTGGCAATTTTAGGTATTCTGCTAAAGCAGTATACCTATTCTGGAATTCCATCCTGGGAATTGCTCCTGCTGGAATTTGTGACCTCTGGGGTAATTTTTAGAGAGGGAGTTCGAATGGTCTAGCCATTTATTGTGGTCTCTGTGGTGGATCTGGCTTCTGGGGCCTCATACTGGGCCTCATTGTTTCCCTCTAGAAATTCTCTCGTTAAGAAATCTGGGAGGGAATTTTCTACTCCTTTTATAAAGTTAATTTGAAAATCAAAGCTAGATAGTAGAGCTTGCCATCTAGCAAATATTTGTTTTGAAACAAGGTTTTTTACATCTTTTTGTAAAATTTCTTTAGCAGATTTGCAATCTACTCTAAGTAAAAATTCTTTGTTAACCAAGTCGTCTTGAAATTTAGTGATACATAACACTATGGATAAGACTTCCTTTTTAACAGTAGAATAATTCTTTTGGGGGGAATTCCAGATTCCTGAAGTAAAACGAATAAGTTGTTCCCTCGACTCAGGGTCAATTCTTTGTTTGAGGATCCCTCCACAACCAATGTACGAAGCATGAGTTTCAACAATTATAAAAGCATTAGGGTTTGGGATTCCTAAACAAGGGATGGTTTGTACTAAGGCTTTAACATGGATGACAGCTTGAGTTTGTTCAGTACTCCAAGGGACTAGATTTTTTCTTAACCTTTTATAGAGAGGTTCATAAATTTGTCTAACTTTCGGCATGAAGTCATCAACATAATTTAGACTTCCTAGAAATCTCTGAAGTTGGGTCTTATCAGGGATTTCATTGGGAAACTTGGAAGAGAACTCTATGGCTCTGCAGATAGGTTTATAAGCCCCTTGGTAAAGGTCATGACCTAAAAACCTAATGGTAGTTTGAAAGAGCTTAATTTTTTTTGCGCTAACAACTAAACCATTATTTTTAACAATTTTAAAGAAAGTATTGAGATGTTTGAAATGAGAATCAATGTTCTCGGAGAATATTAACACATCATCTATGTAAACGATAGACATATAACTGTAATCATTCAATATAGAATTCATGATGTTTTGAAATTCAGAGGGGGCATTCTTGAGCCCAAAAGGCATGACATTCCATTCATACTGTCCGAATGGAACATTAAAAGCAGTTTTATATTTATCTTTTCCAGAGATTTGGATTTGCCAAAAACCTGATTTCATATCAAACTTGCTATATAACTTAGCTTTGTAAGTTCTTTTCAAAAGATCCCTTTTGTTAAGAATTGGATACCTGATCCATTTTAGGACGACATTAAGAGGTTTATAGTTTATAACCAATCTTGGTGCTCCTCTTTCTTTTTCTGCATTTTTATTTACATAAAAGGCAGAACAACTCCAAGGAGATTTTGAAACCCTGATGATTTTATTTTGTAAAAGAATATCAATTTCCTTTTTATAGAAATCCATCATTTCGTGATTCATCTGAATGGGCCTAGCTTTGGTAGTTATGACTTGTTCATTGAATCCTTCAATGTATGGGAGCTCAACAATGTACTTTTTTCTTTCCCAAAAAGCATTAGGGAAATCAGAACATATTTCTTTTTCAAATTGGTTTTGAAGATTAGCAATTTTAGTAACTATCTCTGGGGTTTTTAAAATCTTCTCAATTTTCTTAGCGTGAATTTCATCTTTTAAAAAGGTGATATGTTGAGAAAGATTATTGATACGGAAAACAGTTTTTTCTCGTATAAAATTATTCTCATCTTGTGAAAGGATTTTAACAAAAGGAAAATGTAATTCTTTTCTGAGAATAGACGTAGTAATACCATTTAAATTGATACAATAAGGCTTTATCTGAGTGATAAAAGGAATTCCTAAAATGACATCTTCATTGATATCCTCAGTAATAATAAAATCATTTGTCAAACAAATACCATTATTACAAATATGAGCTTTTGAAAGTTTGTAATTAGTTCTTAAAAGTTCTCCTGTAGCGGAGTATAATTTGGAAGTACTTTTTTGCAAATACTGAGTAGGAACAATACCTTTTACTATGCAGTTACGATCTGCACCACTGTCAAGTAGAGAAATTTTGTTAATAACAAAATATTTATTAACAACAATACGGATAGGTATATGATGACTCTGGGGTCTGACAGAAGATAAGACAGTTAGCCCAGGAGTTGCAGAGGTAGATGCAAAGTCACTAGTCTTAGTGAAGATTGGTTCTGCAAGGTGTTCATTGTTAACATGAATTTGAATGGTGTCACTTTCCTGGATGGTTTCTTGATCAGATTCGAGATCCTGAAAAGCAACCTTCTTGAGGACTTGGCCAGTAAGAATTTTTGTTTTGATCTTGCCAAGTCTGGATTTTATATCTCTGATTTCTTCTTTAAGGTTAGAGACCTCGCTCTGAAGATCAGAGATGGAAGGCTCGGTATGACCTTCAAATCGATTCATGATTTGCGTCATACTGAACGGTTCGACTAAAGGTTTAGCTTTCGGTTTGTCAGTGTGAAGGATAATATTTTTAAGCTCTATTAAATAGCGCTTTCTAGATTCATCATCATTGATATGCTGGACGATATCAAAGAGGGCTTCTTTTGAGTCATTAGAAAGGACTCTGAGCCTAGGTGGAGTTTTGTCGCAGACACAGAATGCTTCAGTGCAATTGCATTCTTTACCTGATTGACTAGAATCTGAATCATATTCGATGTTGATATCTTTGTCATCACTGTATTCTTCAGAAGAATGGGGTGAAGAATCAGAGAAAGGTTTATCAAAAATAGAGAAGAGCTTTTCTTTAGTCTCTTCGTTAATACCAAGAAGACTGATCTTCTTCTGCTTGGTTTTGGATCTACATTCATTGGACTTATGACCTGTTTTTCCACATGTCCAACAAGTGTTTGGTTTAGAATTAGAATCTCTGGGTCTTTTGGACCTAGTTTTCTTTCTTCTAGATTTTGGAAAATCTCTGTGAGATTTGGATCTATGGATTTTCTTAGATCTGTGCTCCTTCTTGATTTTATCGGGAGGGTTAATGAAACCAAAGTCTTGGCAGAAACTTCCTAATTCTCTTCTAGAGGAGGATTTCTCTTTCTTAAGTTGGTGCCTGAGTTTCATATCAGTGCAGAGTTCAAGACCAATGTGGTTGATGATGCTGACCAGATCTCCGTAGGTCAGTTGGCTGTAAGAAATACGATCGTCATTGCGGTCTTGGATTTTGGTTCTAACCTTATCAGAAAAGAGGGGTGGAAGACCACTTATGAAGCGTTCTTTCCAAAAATCCAGATGACAGTCTGGGCGAATCATGACTTTGCTGAGGAAGGCTTATTTATACCTAATGAGATCATCTAAGGTAGGATAGTTGAGGTTGTTAATAATTTGGAGGCTTCTATCTTGGAAGAGTTTGGGTTCGCCAATGAAATGCTTAGCGATATGATAGAGAAGTGTAGCACAAGCATCTTCTCTAGTGACTTGGGTAGGAACTTCAGAAGTTCCTCTAGTTTTAACAACAGTCTTTGTTGCCAAAGCATTGTAAATGAGTTGTTTGGTCTCATCATTGAAGTAGTTGTCCCACCAGTGTTTTAACATTCCGGTGAATCCCACAACAATCATAATGGCAGCTTCTTTATAAGTAGAGCTCCTTATTTTGTAGGCTGTAATGGCAACTCCCATCTCATGGAGCTTGTTGTAAATTTGATGCTCTGCCAGGCCATCAATGTTCCATTCAGTAATGCTTCTTCATTCATGAGAGGAGGTTGAAAGGAAGGCATTTTCTTCATATTAAAGGTCAGGAAAGGAAGGCTTACTATGAAAGTTTTTCATATTATGAAAACAATCATTTGAAAGCTTTAGAAGAGTTTTTTGATTTTTATCATCTTTAGAGGAGATTTAAAATTGGAAAGTTGATCATTGATCTTGTCAAGGATATTTCCTGAGATTTCAAAGGTGTCTTTGAATTTTGGGAATTTTTCTCTAGAAAATTCATTGAGTTTGAAACCAGGATTAGATTCTATGGTTTTGCTATGGGAGGAGGATGGTATAGGTCTTCTACTGATGGAATGTTTAGAATCTTCAATCTGTCTAGAGATAGTATGAAGAATTTGGTTGGAGTAATTGTTTTGTTCCACCACACGATCTATGTCAGCAGAGGTAACAAAAGAGGCTGACTTTTCACTCTTTTCTTTGAAAGGTGAGGCTCTAATAATAGTACCTGCAACAGTAATGTTGATTCCTTCTAAAGGGGGTATGATGGATTCAACAACTTTGTTAGACGTTGTATACCATTTGTTGATAATGACCTGAAAGGATTCCATTTGGTCTTTTAAAGAATTCGATTTCACAACCGATTCTTTTCATGTCTGCCATCCAGGAATCTCTGAACGCTTCTCTCTGTTGAAGAGTATAGGTGAAAACGTACTAGTTTCTCATAGGTTGGTTATCAGGATGAGTCTAGAGTTTTAAGAGGATTTCAGGGTCTGGAGTGAAAGATGCCCTGGTTTAGAGCATTTTTAGCCAGCCAGGCTTTGTAGCCAAAGGTGGTGCCATTTCACTGGCGGTGGGACTAGCAAGGGATTCTTGGAACTCCTGGTAGAAGACTTTAGGGATTTCTCCCGAAAAGTCTACCCAGTAGCTTTACCCTTGTCATTGTTGATAGTGTTGGTATCAACTTCTTCTGTAGCTACTCCTTCAGTAGCCTCCTCCTCCGGGCTTTTTGAAGAATGTGCTCTGGGATGAGGTCTAGAAGTACCTGAAGTTGAAGGACTAGACCATGAAGATCTTCGGTAAGAGGTAGATCTGGTGATAGGATTGTCAAGAAATTTGAGTTCAATCGATCCATCAGGAAATTGAATGACTATTTCAATTTGAGATCTTTCTGAGTGAGACGAGAAAGGTTGGGTTATGGCATCAAAGTGACAATCGTTGCTAGAAAGTACATCTTGCCACTTGATAAGTCTAGGCACAAAGATAGTACTATGTTCATGGTTGGCCTCCATAAGCATAGTTACATCTTTCTGGCTCTCAATTCGAGCCTTTGGTGCAAGGGTGGTCTTCATCAGCCTATAGTAAACTCGATAGATAATCGCTCTTTCTCGAGTATTGGCTTTACTGTTAAGGTTCTTAGTTTTGACATTAAGTGTCAAGGAGTCCATGACATTAGGGTCATTAATGTCAATAGAGAAATTGGGGTAACAATTGAAATATACCGGGCAATCAACCAGGTTACTTTGGAGTACTCCTAGAAGAGAATCATCAAATCTAAGAAAGCGGTCATCTCTAAGGAGGACACAAATAGGAATATTTAAGCCTTTTCTAAAGGTTCTTCTTGTATATTCCAGTTTTGAAGATCATTTTCAAGCTTAGCTATTTTAGTAGCTTGAGAAGATATATTAATACTATTTAAAATATGTTGATTGTTTTCCATATTTGAGAAGATATTGTCTTAAGGACTTACAGTGCAAAAATTATTTAACAAGTAAAATGATAATCTTACAATAAGCATGTTAACTAATAAAGAGAATTGTTAAACTAATCAAAGACCCTAATCTAATGTTTCTAAGGGAGGTTATCTTGGTTTTACATCTGTTTTTTCCTAGAGTTGTCTTGGCTACGGGATCACCATTAACATGTCTAGACGCCCTCTTAGCTTAACGACCTTCAAATTGGGCTAGCCAACGTATGCACCGAGAATTATTCGGCTACCTCACACACTTAGGAAAGAATGAATACCTCACACCAGGTAAAGAAACAATACATAGGGGCAAGATATATAAAACAATAATCTTATATAATCAAACATCCTTAAAATAAATTATTATAATACTTCTTAAAATAATTTTGCCATGCCTTAGACAGTATATGTGCTTAGCTGCTCATGCTAAGGACGTATACTGCCAACATGGCTCTGATACCAAGTAAAACAGACAAGTTGTTTCCTCGACTCAGGGTCAATTCTTTGTCTGAGGATCCCTCCATAACCAATGTCCGAAGCATCAGTTTCAACAATCATAAAAGCATTAGGGTTTGGGATTCCTAAACAAGGGATGGTTTGTACTAAGGCTTTAACATGGATGATAGCTTGAGTTTGTTCAGTACTCCAAGGGACTGGATTTTTTCTTAACCTTTTATAGAGAGATTCACAAATTTGTCTAACTTTCGGAATGAAGTCAGCAACATAATTTAGACTTCCTAGAAATCTCTGAAGTTGGGTCTTATCAGGGATTTCATTGGGAAACTTGGAAGAGAACTCTATGGCTCTGCAGATAGGTTTATAAGCCCCTTGGTAAAGGTCATGACCTAAAAACCTAATGGTAGTTTGAAAGAGTTTAATTTTTTTTGCGCTAACAACTAAACCATTATTTTTAATAATTTTAAAGAAAGTATTGAGATGTTTGAAATGAGAATCAATGTTCTCGGAGAATATTAACACATCATCTATGTAAACGATAGACATATAACTGTAATCATTGAATATAGAATTCATGATGTTTTGAAATTCAGAGGGGGCATTCTTGATCCCAAAAGGCATGACATTCCATTCATACTGTCCGAACAAAACATTAAAAGCAGTTTTATATTTATCTTTTTCAGAGATTTGGATTTGCCAAAAACCTGATTTCATATCAAACTTGCTATATAACTTAGCTTTGTAAGTTCTTTTCAAAAGATCCCTTTTGTTAGGAATTGGATACCTGATCCATTTTAGGACAGCATTAAGAGGTTTATAGTTTATAACCAATCTTGGTGCTCCTCTTTCTTTTTCTGCATTTTTATTTACATAAAAGGCAGAGAAACTCCAAGGAGATTTTGAAACCCTGATGATTTTATTTTGTAAAAGAATATCAATTTCCTTTTTACTGAAATCCATTATTTCGTGATTCATCTGAATGGGCCTAGATTTGGTAGTTATGCCCTGTTCATTGAATCCGTAAATGTATGGGAGCTCAACAATGTGCTTTTTTCTTTCCCAAAAAGCATTAGGAAAATCAGAACATATTTCCTTTTCAAATTGGTTTTGAAGATTAGCAATTTTAGTAACTATCTTCGGGGTTTTTAAAATCTGCTCGATTTTCTTAGCGTGAATTTCATCTTTTAAAAAGGTGATATGTTGAGAAAGATTATTGATACGAAAAATAGTTTTTTCTCGTATAAAATTACTCTCATTTTGTGAAAGGATTTTAACAAAAGGAAAATGTAATTATTTTTTGAGAATAGATGTAGTAATACCATTTAAATTGGTACAATAAGGTTTTATCTGAGTGATAAAAGGAATTCCTAAAATGACATCTTCATTGATATCCTCAGTAACAATAAAATCATTTGTCAAACAAATACCATTATTGCAAATATGAGCTTTTGAAAGTTTGTAATTAATTCTTAAAAGTTCTCCTGTAGCAGAGTATAATTTGGAAGTACTTTTTTGCAAATATTGAGTAGGAACAATACCTTTTACTATGCAGTTACGATCTGCACCACTGTCAAGTAGAGCAATTTTGTTAATAACAAAATGTTTATTAACAACAATAAGGATAGCTATATGATGACTCTGGGGTCTTACAGAAGATAAGACAGTTAGCCCAGGAGTTGCAGAGGTAGATGCAAAGTCACTAGTCTTAGTGAAGATTGGTTCTGCAAGGTGGTCATTGTTAACAGGAATTTGAATGGTGTCACTTTCCTGGATAGTTTCTTGATCAGATTCGAGATTCTGAAAAGCAACCTCCTTGAGGACTTGGTCAGTAAGAATATCTGTTTCGATCTTGCCAAGTCTGGATTTTAAATATCTGATTTCTTCTTTAAGGTTAGAGACCTCGCTCCGAAGATCAGAGATGGAAGGCTCGGTATGACCTTCAAATTGATTCATGATTTGCTTCATACTGAACGGTTCGACTAAAGATTTAGCGTTAGGTTTGTCAGTGTGAAGGATAATGTTTTTAAGCTCTATTAAATAGCGCTTTCTAGATTCATCATCATTGATATGCTGGACGATGTCAAAGAGGGCTTCTTTTTAGTCATTAGAATTGACCCTGAGTCGAGGGAACAACTTGTCCGTTTTACTTGGTATCAGAGCCATGTTGGTAGTATACGTCTTTAGCATGAGCATCTAAGCACATATACTGTCTAAGGCATGGCAAAATTATTTTAAGAAGTATTATAATAATTTATTTTAAGGATGTTTGATTATATAAGATTATTGTTTTATATATCTTGCCCCTATGTATTGTTTCTTTACATGGTGTGAGGTATTCATTCTTTCCTAAGTGTGTGAGGTAGCCGAATAATTCCCGGTGCATACGTTGGCTAGCCCGATTTAAAGGTCGTTAAACCAAGAGGGTATCTAGAACTGTTAATGGTGATCCCGTAGCCAAGACAGCTCTAGGAAAAAACAGATGTAAAACCAAGATAACCTCCCTTAGAAACATTAGATTAGGGTCTTTGATTTGTTTAACAATTCTCTTTATTAGTTAACATGCTTATTGTAAGATTATCATTTTACTTGTTAAATAATCTTTGCACTGTAAGCCCTTAAAACAGTATCTTCTCAAATATGAAAAACAATCAACATATTTTAAACAATATTAATTTATCTTCTCAAGCTACTAAAATAGCTAAGCTTGAAAATGATCTTCAAAACTGGAATATACCAGAAGAACCTTTTAAAAAGATTTACCACTTAGGTAATTTCAGTTTCTTTACTAGATCTAATATCAAGACTTGTGAGTCTACTATTGCTATTAATAATCCCCTTGAAATTATTCATTTGCTAAAAGCTAACGATATTAATCGTTATAAAAATAATTTTAATTATTTACATATTGGTTTGGTCCAAGTTGCTGTCAAGCCTCTCTTTAGAAAAGGCTTAAATATTCCTATTTTTGTCCTCTTTAGAGATGACCGCTTTCTTAATTTTGATGATTCTCTTCTGGGAGTACTCCAGAGTAACCTGGCTGATTTCCCGGTATATTTCAATTGTTACCCCAATTTCTCTATTGACATTAAAGACCCTAATGTCATGGACTCCTTGACACTTAATGTCAAAACTAAGAACCTTAACAGTAAAGCCAATACTCGAGAAATAGCGATTATCTATTGAGTTTACTATAGGCTGATGAAGACCACCCTTGCACCAAAGGCTCGAATTGAGAGCCAGAAAGGTGTAACTATGCTTATGGAGGCCAACCATGAACATAGTACTATCTTTGTGCCTAGACTTATGAAGTGGCAAGATGTACTTTCCAGCAATGATTGGCACTTTGATGCCATAACCCAACCTTTCTCATCTCACTCAGAAAGATCTCAAATTGAAAGAGTCATTCAATTCCCTGATGGATCGATTGGACTCATATTTCTTGACAATCCTATCACCAGATCTACCTCTTACCGAAGGTCTTCATGGTCTGGTCCTTCAACTTCAGGTACTTCTAGACCTCATCCCAGAGCACCTTCTTAAAAAATCCCAGAGGAGGAGGCTACTGAAGGAGTAGCTACAGAAGAAGTTGATACCAACACTATCAACAATGACAAGGGTAAAGCTACTTGGGTAGACTTTTTGGGAGAAATCCCTAAAGTGTTCTACCAGGAGTTCCAAGAATCCCCTGCTAGTCCCACCGCCAGTGAAATGGTACCACCTTTGGCTACAAAGCCTAGCTGGCTAAAAATGCTCCAAACCAGGGCATCTTTCACTCCAGATCCTGAAATCCTCTTAAAACTTTGGACTCATCCCGATAACCAACCTATGAGAAACTAGTACGTTTTCACCTATACTCTTCAACAGAGAGAAGCCTTCAGAGATTCCTGGATGGCAGAAATGAAAAGAATCGGTTGTGAAATCAAATTCTTTAAATGATTTGAAATGACCGGCAAAATTGAAAACCAAATGGAATCCCTTCAGGTCATTATCAACAAATGGTATACAACGTCTAACAAAGTTGTTGAATCCATCACACCCCCTTTAGAAGGAATCAACATTCCTGTTGCCGGTACTATTATTAGAGCCTCACCTTTCAAAGAAAAGAGTGAAAAGTCAGCCTCTTTTGTTACCTCTGCTGACATAGATCGCGTGGTGGAACAAAACAATTACTCCAACGAAATTCTTCATACTATCTCTAGACAGATTGAAGATTCTAAACCTTCCATCAGTAGAAGACCTATACCATCCTCCTCCCATAGCAAAACCATAGAATCTAATCCTGGTTTCAAACTCAATGAATTTTCTAGAGAAAAATTCCCAAAATTCAAAGACACCTTTGAAATCTCAGGAAATATCCTTGACAAGATCAATGATCAACTTTCCAATTTTAAATCTCCTCTAAAGATGATTAAAATCAAAAAACTCTTCTAAAGCTTTCAAATGATCATTTTCATAATATGAAAAACTTTCATAGTAAGCCTTCCTTTCCCGACCTTCAATATGAAGAAAATGCCTTCCTTTCAACCTCCTCTCATGAATGAAGAAGCATTACTGAATGGAACATTGATGGCCTGGCAGAGCATCAAATTTACAACAAGCTCCATGAGATGGGAGTTGCCATTATAGCCTACAAAATAAGGAGCTGTATTGATAAAGAAGCTGCCATTATGATTGTTGTGGGATTCACCGGAATGTTAAAACACTGGTGGGACAACTACTGCAATGATGAGACCAAACAAATCATTTACAATGCTTTGGCAACTGAGACTGTTGTTAAAACTGAAGGAACTTCTGAAGTTCCTACCCAAGTCACTAGAGAAGATGCTTGTGCTACACTTCTCTATCATATCGCTAAGCATTTCATTGGCGAACCCAAACTCTTCCAAGATAGAAGCCTCCAAATTCTTAACAACCTCAATTGTCCTACCTTAGAAGATTTCATTAGGTATAAACATGCCTTCCTCAGCAAAGTCATGATTCGCCCAGACTGTCATCTGGATTTTTGGAAAGAACGCTTCATAAGTGGTCTTCCACCCCTCTTTTCTGATAAGGTTAGAACCAAAATCCAAGACCGCAATGACGGTCGTATTCCTTACAGCCAACTGACCTACGAAGATCTGGTCAGCATTATCAACAATGTTGGTCTTGAACTCTGCACTGATATGAAACTCAGGCACCAACTTAAGAAAGAGAAATCCTCCTCTAGAAGAGAATTAGGAAGTTTCTGCCAAGATTTTGGTTCATTACCCCTCCCGATAAAATCAAGAAGGAGCACAGATCTAAGAAAATCCATAGATCCAAATCTCACAGAGATTTTCCAAAATCTAGAAGAAAGAAAACTAGGTCCAAAAGACCCAGAGATTCTAATTCTAAACCAAACACTTGTTGGACATGTGGAAAAATAGGTCATAGGTCGAATGAATGTAGATCTAAAACCAAGCAGAAGAAGATCAATCTTCTTGGTATTAATGAAGAGACTAAAAAAAAGCTCTTCTCTATTCTTGATGAACCTTTATCTGATTCTTCACCCCATTCTTCTGAAAAATACAGTGATGACGAAGATATCAACATCGAATATGATTCAGATTCTAGTCAATCAAGTAAAGAATGTAATTGCACTTAAGCATTCTGTGTCTGCGATAAAACTTCACCTAGGCTCTGATACCAAGTAAAACGGATCGTAAGTATACTATAGAAAGTAGTATAATATTTAGAGAAATATGAAAACTTACAAATTTATTTATTGCATAAGAAGTACAGTGGATTGCATTTCACAAAGGAGAGAAGAAGGTATCAGAAAATTTAGCCTAATATTCTGAAACCTTCTGCTCTCCTTTGTAAAATGCAATCCGATGTACTTCTTATGCAATAAATAAATTTGTAAGTTTTCATATTTCTCTAAATATTATACTACTTTCTATAGTATACTTACAATCCGTTTTACTAGTTGTGGAGGGGCTGTTTGATGTGTTTTGTATTATTGGAGGCAGTAGGTTGGTGTGTGTGTGATGTGTATTGGACAGGGGAGAAAGGTGTGACTATACACCTTTAATTAATGCAAAATACGTAAATCTGCCCGGGAAATGTTTAGCTACTATTTTGGAAAGGTTGCATCAGGTTTAAGAGCTAATATTAACTTCATTATACCCTTGTGTTATATATTAACTTAATAAAGGAAATCCCAAGTTCTGGTAAGCACAATCTTCGGAAGGAACGAGGTATGTTAAGGCTTCTTTATTCCTTATCGGCATGAATCTAGAAATAGAACTCTAAAACTCCGAAAGAAGGAATTTCAGTATTCTGTTGTAAGAGAGCTGATTTGGTAACTCAAAAAGTCTTAAGGAACTAAGTTATACATTATGGTGATTCAAGTCGCCTTCTTATAAAATTTTGATTCTTTTTGCACGAAACGTAGGTTATCCTTTTGTCAAGTTTCTTCTTTGTATTGTGATCCCTAATCAAGCTTTAGAAAGTATACAAGAAAAGTTAGCAAGTCAAATCCCCATTTATATGTGTTTGGTATGTTGAGTCCAACACCTAGTAAGCCAAGGCTAAAGAAGTTATCTAAATGAACCTTCATAAATAACAAGAATAGCTTTGAAGGTCAATCTAGTAATACAGTTATTATGCGTGGTTTGCGTGTTAGTGTGCACCGAGGTGGTAATGCCATATTGAGGCTATTATATACATAGTGTGCACCGAGGTGCTACTGCCATATTGAGGCCATTATATACATAGTATGCACCGAGGTGCTACTGCCATATTGAGGCCATTATATACATAGTGTGCACTGAGGTGCTACTGCCATATTGAGGCCATTATATACATAGTGTGCGCCGAGGCGCTACTGCCATATTGAGGCTATTAAATATAGGGTGCACCGAGGTGCTATTGTGGTTCAGCGTGGGTTATAAAGAGTGA
Organism: Jaltomata sinuosa; assembly: GCA_003996215.1. Taxonomy (NCBI): domain Eukaryota; kingdom Viridiplantae; phylum Streptophyta; class Magnoliopsida; order Solanales; family Solanaceae; genus Jaltomata; species Jaltomata sinuosa. Next base: position 36,265 of record QJPP01005740.1, read on the forward strand.
GTTGCAGTGTGGGTTAATGCATGTGTTGTATTCAAAAAATAATAAAGGAGAAAGAGCTTAACGAATCTTACCAATTACAGTTTACAAGTTTCATATTATATCTGTCACACCCCAAAACATGGGAGGCATGACCGACACCCGGAGCCCCAAAAGGCCGAGGGTGCCAAAATAGAGTGTATCTCTGTTGAACCTGCTGGGGGTCTGAGACCGACAAGGTCTCTAAGAATAACAATTTGAAACACTGAAAGCTCAATAGTAGGTAAACAACTCAACGCCGACAAGGCTATTATCATAGTAGATACCTAATAACAAGGCCGACAAGGCCATACCCAACACTGATGTACATATACATGTCTACAAGCCTCTAGGAGTAAGTAAAATATCTCATATCCAGGACAGGGCCCTGGACTACCCATAAGCTGTACATATACATAACCTGGTCAAAATATAAGCTAGACCTCTGACTCGTCAGCTCCAGGAAGAATGGAGCTTACCAAAATGGCTGAACTCTGCAACTCCTACTGAAGAGGTCTATCTGGGTTTCTGTCTGGACCTGCAGGCATGAATGCAGCGCCCCCAGGCAATGGGGACGTCAGTATGACAATAATGTACTGGCATGTAAGGTAGAAACATAAAAGCAAGTCGCAAGTAGTAAATCTGAACAAGATTTGATATGAAACTTGTAAACTGTAATTGGTAAGACTCGTTAAGCTCTTTCTCCTTTATTCCTTTTAGAATACAACACATGCATTAACCCACACCGCAACTCACTCTTTATAACCCACGTTGAACCACAATAGCACCTCGGTGCACCCTATATATAATAGCCTCAATATGGCAGTAGCGCCTCGGCGCACACTATGTATATATATATAATGGCCTCAATATGGCAGTAGCACCTCGGTGCACACTATGTATATAATGGCCTCAATATGGCAGTAGCACCTCAGTGCACACTATGTATTTAATAGCCTCAATATGGAGTAGCACCTCGGTGCACACTAACACGCAAACCACACATAATAAGTGTATTACTAGATTGACCTTCAAAGCTATTCTTGTTATTTATGAAGGTTCATTTAGATAAATTCTTTAGCCTTGGCTTACTAGGTATTGGACTCAACATACCAAACACATATAAATGGGGATTTGACTTGCTAACTTTCCTTGTATACTTTCTAAAGCTTGATTAGGGATCACAATACAAAGAAGAAACTTGACAAAAGGATAACTTACGTTTCGTGCAAAAAGAATCAGATTTTTATAAGAAGGCGACTTGAATCACCATAATGTATAACTTAGTTCCTTAAGACTTGTTGGGTTACCAAATCAGCTCTCTTACAACAGAATACTCAAATTCCTTCTTTCGGAGATTTAGAGTTCTATTTCTAGATTCATGCCGATAAGGAATAAAGAAGCCTTAACATACCTCGTTCCTTCCGAAGATTGTGCTTACCAGAACTTGGGATTTCCTTTATTAAGTTAATCTACAACACAAGGGTATAATGAAGCTAATATTAGCTCTTAAACCTGATGCAACCTTTCCAAAATAGTAGCTAAACATTTCCCGGGAGATTTACGTATTTTGCATTAATTAAAGGTGTATCGTCACACCTTTCTCCCCTGTCCAATACACATCACACACACACCAACCTACTGCCTCCAATAATACAAAACACATCAAACAGCCCCTACACAACTCACCATGCCGAAATACAATAGCAACACATTGAACCCACGGCTTCCGATCGTCGTCCCGTGAGTTCTTAACAACAATTCAACAACAATTGTCCATCCGAAATTCAATCCAAAAATATGATTATGGGCAGAGTACTTACCACACTTGAAGGGGTGTTTTTATCCTCTTTTTATTGATGCCTTGAAAAGCTTAAGTACCCCCTACACATACACCAACAAGAGAAGAAGAAATCTCTTAATTGTTACACAATTTCTATGTGTTAAATCTTAAGAAAGGGGCTGCCATAGTTCATGTCTTTCTTACCATAGGATATCCTAGATATATGTAGTATATTAATACCAAGATAACAAGTGGTTTTACTCACCTTAAGCTTGAATTAATCTTGATCTTCTTAGAACCCTAAAGGGAGAGAAGGGCTGCCAAAAAGGAAAGGAGATAAGAGAGAATTTTTCCGGCTTTTTGTGATCAATATTGATCAGCAAAAGGCCTGTATAAAGGGGCCTTTTTGGCCGACGTTTTTGAGTATATTTGGGCCAAAATGGGTCAAGCAACTTGGGCCAAAATTACCCTTTGCTTGGGCCTCAAAAGGGTTAGGTTTTGTGGCTGATTTTGGGCTTCTCTTGGGTCAAAATGTGGTCAATATTGGTGGCAACCTTTTGTAGTTGTTTGGGCCATATTTGGTTGTGCTTTGATGGGCCAACTTTAAGAATCATTTGGGCTACCATAAGGTCTAATAATCCATGGTGTTGCTGCCCTTAATCGTCCCTCGGAACTTAGTTCGTTAGCATAGGTAGGTGATGCACCTACTTGTCACCTAAGAGCTTAGATAAGTCGAGCAAGTACCTCACTTGTTTTATCTCATTTTCAAAACCTTCATCCTTATAATTTAACTTAACACTTATATACATTTGACCATTTCAAATTCTAGGCCAAAGTACTCCTTCACAATCTCGAGCTCAAATACCTTCGTCGATATTTACTTACTCACATAGGTTTTGAAAGGTACGGGGTGTTACATCCTTCCCCCCTTAGAATCATTCGTCCTCGAATGACGGTAATGAATATAGAGCTCTAGTCCCTTAGGATTTTTTTGAAATTTCGGCAGAGTTTCCTTTATAATTTGGACTATCCAAAAACCTGAAACTCAGCAAAAGTCCAGCATGATGCCTCAAAGGGTGATACCACTATATACAATTAAATGTAATCAGTTTCACATGTTCAAACTTGATCATATTTGCATAGTAGGAAGAGTATCAAGAACATAAGAATATGACTTACCTCTATACTATCTTCAAGTCATAAATAACTGGGGATGTTTTTTCCTCATTTCTTCCTCGGCTTCCCACGTCATTTCCTCAATATTATTATTTCTCCACAACACCTTTACTGAGGCTACTTCTTTGGTTCTGAGCTTCCTAACTTGACGATCTAGGATAGAAATTGGTACTTCCTTATAGGATAAGTCTTCAGAAAGTTGAACATCTTTAATAGACATAATAGGTGAAGGATCTCCTATGAACCTTCATAGCATCGATACATGAAACACAAGATGGACTGTCTCCAATTCTGTGGGTAAATCTAGCTCATATGCCACTTTTCCTACCCTCCGAATGATCCTCTATGGTCCAATATATCTTGGACTAAGCCTTCCCTTTTTACCAAATCGCATAACGTCTTTCATGGGAGAAACCTTTAGGAAAACCCAATCACTATTATTAAATTCCAAATCTCGACGTCGCACATCTGCATATGATTTCTGCCTACTCTGGGCTGTTAGTAATCTTTCTCGGATTAGCTTCACCTTCTCCATTGCCTGATTAACTAGGTCTGGCCCTAATAATCCTGCTTCTCCAATTTCAAACCATCCAATTGGTGATCTACACTTTCGCCCGTATAAAGCCTCATAAGGAGCCATTTGAATGCTTTCATGGAAGCTATTATTATAAGAAAACTCAATTAGTGGCAAATGGTCATCCCAACTCCCTTTAAAATCTAGTACACAAGCTCGTAGCATATCTTTGAGTGTTTGAATAGTGCGTTCAGCTTGTCCATCTGTCTGTGGATGAAAAGTTGTACTGAGACTTATTTGAGTACCTAAGCCTCTCTGGAAAGACCTCTAGAAATTTGCTGTAAACTGAGCACCCCTATCTGAAATGATGGAAATTGGGAAACCATGAAATCGAACTATTTCACTAATATACAACTTGGCATAATCTTCAGCAGTATAAGTTGTCCTGACTGGCAAAAAGTGAGCTGATTTTGTAAGTCTATCTACAATCACCCATATGGAATCATACTTTCGATAAGTACGGGGTAAGCCTATAATAAAGTCCATGTTGATCACCTCCCATTTCCAGGTAGGTATCACTATACTTTGAGTTAGACCTCCGGGTCTCTGGTGTTCAATTTTTACCTGTTGACAATTCGGGCATTGGGCTACAAACTCTGCAATATTTCTCTTCATATTATTCCACCAATAAATATGTCGAAGATCATGATACATCTTCATTGCTCTGGGATGGATTGAATAGCGGGAATAGTGAACTTCTTCCAAAAATTTCTCCCGAAGCTCCCCGACGTTAGGTACACATAGACGACCTTGATATCTCTGTACCCCATCTTCCTTAAGCTCTATTAGTGGTTGCTTCTGTTGTGGAATTTCCTCCCTCGGTCTTACTAATTCTGGATCATCATATTGTCTTTCCTTTACCTGTGTCATAAGTGAGGATTCTGTTGTGCTTTGAATAACAACTCCCCCATTACCTTGGTCTAGTATTCGAACCTGCAAATTAGCTAACTGATGTAGTTCTCTTGTCATCTCAATCTTTCTATTTTCCACGTGGCTCAAGCTTCCCATGGATTTGCGGCTAAGTGCATCGGGCACTACATTGGCCTTCCCTGGATGGTACAAAATATCTACGTCATAATCCTTTAGTAACTCTAGCCACCTTCTTTGCCTTAGGTTTAAATCCTTCTGTTTGAATAAATACTGTAGACTTTTGTGTTCCGTAAACACATCTACATGGACTCCAAACAACTAATGGCGCCAAATTTTCAAGGAAAATATAACTGCTGCCAATTCAAGATCGTGAGTAGGATAATTTTGTTCGTGCTTTCTTAGTTGTCTCGAGGCATAGGCAATAACTTTACCATGTTGCATTAAAACGCAGCCCAACCCAATCCTTGAAGCATCACAATAAACAACATAACCTTCTGTTCCCTCTGGCAGAGTTAAGACAGGTGCTGAAGTAAGCCTGTCCTTCAACTCCTGAAAACTCTGCTCACATGCATCAGACCACTGGAACTTGGCAGCTTTATGAGTCAACTTTGTCAATGGTGCAGATATAGAAGAAAATCCTTCCACAAACCTTCGGTAATAACCTGCTAAGCCAAAAAAACTACGAATCTCTGTGGCATTCAAGGGCCTCGGCCAATTCTTTACTGCTTCAATCTTTTGGCCGTCAACTCTAGTACCTTCGTCTGTAATTATATGGCCAAGAAAAGCCACTGAAGTCAACCAAAACTCACATTTGGAGAACATTGCATATAATTTATGATTCTGAAGTGTTTGCAATACTGCACGTAAATTATCAGCATGTTCGGCTTTGGACCGCGAGTAAATCAGGATATCGTCAATAAATACGATCACGAATACATCTAGGAATAGCTTGAAGACCCGATTCATTAGGTCCATAAAAGCTACTAGGGCATTAGTAAGCCCAAAATACATTACTAGAAATTCAAAGTGGCCATACCTTGTCCTAAAGGCTATTTTTGGAACATCTACCCCTTTAACACGTAACTGGTGATACCCCGACCGCAAGTCAATCTTTGAGAAACATTTGGCGCCTTGCAACTGATCAAAAAGTTCATCAATCCTTGGAAGCAGATACTTATTCTTGATTGTAACTTTGTTCAGTTGTGGGTAATCAATACACATTCTCAACGACCCATCCTTCTTACGAATAAACAAAACTGGTGCGCCCCATGGCGATGCACTAGGCCTAATGAAACCTTTTTCGAGTAGATCCTTTAATTGTTCCTTTAACTCTCTTAATTCTACAGGAGCCATCCTGTAAGGGGGAATTGATATTGGTTGAGTATCTGGGAGTAGGTCAATGGCAAACTCAATTTCCCTTTCTGGAGAGATTCCTGGAAGCTCACCCGGGAATACATCTAGGAACTGACTCACCATGGGAACCGATTGAAGAGTCGCTGGTCCATCCTCTGTGCTTCTTACTCAGACTAAATGATAAATATAGCCTTTAGAAATCATTTTCTGGGCCTTAAGGTAGGAAATAAACCTACTCCTTGGCGTGGCAGCATTACCTTTCCACTCTAGGATTGTCTCTTTCGGAAAATGGAATTTGACAACCTTATTTCTACAATCGATATTAGCATAACATGTAGCTAACCAGTCCATGCCCATAATGACATCAAAGTCAATCATATCTAATTCGAGTAGATCAGCTGAAGTGAGGCGGTCATAAATCCACACTGCACAATCTCGATAAACTCGCCTAGCTATAATAGATTCACCAACCGGCGTAGATACAACAAAGGGTCTAGGCAATAACTCAGGGCCTGCCCCCAACTTACCAGCAACGAGCGGGGTAACATATGAAAGAGTAGAGCCAGGATCTATAAGTGCATAAACAACATGAGTAAAAATAGTCAATGTACTTGTAACAACATCAGGTGACGATTCCAAGTCCTGGCGACCGGCTAGAGCATAAGTGCGATTCTGACCACCGCCTGAACTGGATGATCCTCCTCCTCCTCTACCTCTACCACGACCTGGTGTAGCCTGTTGTCCTGTCCTAGGGGGATGAATAGTAGATGAAGAAGCTGCCATCAAGCCTGTAGGCTGGGATATCTCACTCCTACCTCTACTCGGACAGTCTTGCATAAAGTGACCAGGATTCCCACACGAATAACAAGTATCTGAACCCAGGCGACATATCCCAGGATGCTTCCTACCGCACTGAACACAAGGTGGCAAAGGTGGCCTCATCTGACCTGAATGCCCCTGGCAATAGGAACTGGATGCACCTGAACTGTGGCCTGGTCCAGTCTGAGAAAAATGATCATACCTCTGCCTTTGCAACTGATATGGGGCACCACTAGTAGGGTGGGGTGATTGCCTATTAAAATGTCGCCTAACATTACCTCGTGGCTCTACATAGGACCCAGTAGATCTAGCCCTCTTATTCTGATCCCTTTCTCAGCTTTGGTTATCTCCAATTTCTACTTCAAGATCCTCTGCAGTCTGAGCAATAGCCTGTATCTTAGAAATATTTATATCCTCTTGTGTGGATGCTATTGTTAATCCCTTAATCAATTCATCCTTAAGTCCACGCACATATCGATGAACTCTAGCTCGCATCGTACTCACAATATCGGGGGCGTACCTGGCTAATGAATTAAACTTGAGGCTGTACTGTCGAACATTCATATTGCCCTGCCTAAGGGCTAGAAATTGATCAAGTCTGGCCTCTGGAACCTCCTGTGGAAGATAGTGAGCTATGAAGGCCTCTGAAAATTCCTCCCATTCAGCTGGGGTGCATTTGATCCCCTAGACCGATCCCAAGCCTCGAACCATAAAATGGCCACATCTCGTAACCTGAAAGATGCAAACTCCATTGCCTCCACTACTGTTACATGCATGACTCGAAGTACTCGATAAGTCTGATCAATAAACTCCTAAGGATCCTCACGTGGGTCAGAGCCTGTAAATATAGGAGGACTTAGGCTGATAAACTCTCGAGCCCTAGAACTTTCTGAGCCACCTGACCTAACACTCGCTGATGCCCCAATTTGTTGTTGTTGTGTGGCTACCATCTGGGTCAATAATCAAACAGCACTCCTGATGTCCTGGTCCTCTACTTCAGGTGGAGAAGCTACAGGTGCTGGTTCATCTCTAGCTATCTCAGATGCCACTGGAGCAGATGGGGTCAGGGGTACTGGATCCCCTCTAGTCTCATCAGGTACTTGATGAACTGGGATCTCTGGTGTCGGTGATTCACTTTGAGCCTCAAATCTATCCAATCGGATAGGCGGGGAATGACTAGTACCTTCCCTCATATCCGTGCCAACCCGTCGGCTACTCATTTGTCTGGTCACAGGCATTTCTGTAAACAAGGAATAGAAAAACATGAATTAGACTTCAAACATCTTATGACCTCGCTCTATTGCACGATCTAGCAAATGAAAAAAGGATAACAATTCCTAAATGTCCCATAGCCTCATGATTATAGGTATGGTGCACAACACACCTATAAGCAAGACTCTACTAGACACGGCTTGTAGACTCCCTGGGATTCGACGTGCTCTGATACCAAGTTTGTCACACCCCAAACCATGGGAGGCATGACCGACACCTGGAGCCCCAAAAGGCCGAGGGTGCCAAAATAGAGTGTATCTCTGTTGAACCTGCTGGGGGTCTGAGACCGACAAGGTCTCTAAGAATAACAATTTGAAACACTGAAAGCTCAATAGTAGGTAAACAACTCAAGGCTGACAAGGCTATTATAATAGTAGATAGCTAATAACAAGGCCGACAAGGCCATACCCAACACTGATGTACATATACACATCTACAAGCCTCTAGGAGTAAGTAAAATATCTCATATCCAGGACAGGGACCTGGACTACCCATAAGCTATACATATACATAACCTGGTCAAAATATAAGCTAGACCTCTGACTCGTCAGCTCCAGGAAGAATGGAGCTTACCAAAATCGCTGAACTCTGCAACTCCTACTGAAGAGGTCAATCTGGGTTTCTGTCTGGACCTGCAGGCATGAATGCAGCGCCCCCAGGCAATGGGGACGTCAGTACGACAATAATGTACTGGCATGTAAGGTAGAAACATAAAAGCAAGTCGCAAGTAGTAAATCTGAACAAGATATGATATGAAACTTGTAAACTGTAATTGGTAAGACTCGTTAAGCTCTTTCTCCTTTATTCTTTTTATAATACAACACATGCATTAACCCATACCGCAACTCACTCTTTATAACCCACACTGAACCACAATAGCACCTCGGTGCACCCTATATATAATAGCCTCAATATGGTAGTAGCGCCTCGGCGCACACTATGTATATATATATATAATGGCCTCAATATGGCAGTAGCACCTCGGTGCACACTATGTATATAATGGCCTCAATATGGCAGTAGCACCTCAGTGCACACTGTGTATTTAATAGCCTCAATATGGCAGTAGCACCTCGGTGCACACTAACACGCAAACCACACATAATAAGTGTATTACTAGATTGACCTTCAAAGCTATTCTTGTTATTTATGAAAGTTCATTTAGATAAATTCTTTAGCCTTGGCTTACTAGGTGTTGGACTCAACATACCAAACACATATAAATGGGGATTTGACTTGCTAACTTTCTAAAGCTTGATTAGGGATCACAATACAAAGAAGAAACTTGACAAAAGGATAACTTACTTTTCGTGCAAAAAGAATCAGATTTTTTATAAGAAGGCGACTTGAATCACCATAATGTATAACTTAGTTCCTTAAGAATTTTTGAGTTACCAAATCAGCTCTCTTACAACAGAATACTCAAATTCCTTCTTTCGGAGATTTAGAGTTCTATTTCTAGATTCATGCCGATAAGGAATAAAGAAGCCTTAACATACCTCGTTCCTTCCGAAGATTGTGCTTACCAGAACTTGGGCTTTCCTTTATTAAGTTAATATAAAACACAAGGGTATAATGAAACTAATATTAGCTCTTAAACTTGATGCAACCTTTCCAAAACAGTAGCTAAACATTTCCCGGGCAGATTTACGTATTTTGCATTAATTAAAGGTGTATCGTCACACATTTCTCCCCTGTCCAATACACATCACACACACACCAACCTACTGCCTCCAATAATACAAAACACATCAAACAGCCCCTACACAACTCACCATGCCGAAATACAATAGCAACACATTGAACCCACGGCTTCCGATCGTCGTCCCGTGAGTTCTTAACAACAATTCAACAACAATTGTCCATCCGAACTTCAATCCAAAAATATGATTATGGGCAGAGTACTTACCACACTTGAAGGGGTGTTTTTATCCTATTTTTATTGATGCCTTGAAAAGCTTAAGTACCCCTACACATACACCAACAAGAGAAGAAGAAATCTCTTAATTGTTACACAATTTCTATGTGTTAAATCTTAAGAAAGGGGCTGCCATAGTTCATGTCTTTCTTACCATAGGATATCCTAGCTATATGTAGTATATTAATACCAATATAACAAGTGGTTTAACTCACCTTAAGCTTGAATTAATCTTGATCTTCTTATAACCCTAAAGGGAGAGAAGGGCTGCCAAAAAGGAGAGGAGATAAGAGAGAATTTTTCCAGCTTTTTGTGATCAATATTGATCAACAAAAGGCCTGTATAAAGGGACCTTTTTGGACGACTTTTTTGAGTATATTTGGGCCAAAATGGGTCAAGAAACTTGGGCCAAAATTACCCTTTGCTTGGGCCTCAAAAGGGTTAAGTTTTGTGGCTGATTTTGGGCTTCTCTTGGGTCAAAATGTGGTCAATATTGGTGGCTACCTTTTGTAGTTGTTTGGGACAGATTTGGTTGTGCTTTGATGGGCCAACTTTAAGAATCATTTGGGCTACCATAAGGTCTAATAATCCATGGTGTTGATGCCCATAATCGGTCCTCGGAAGTTAGTTCGTTAGCGTAGGTAGGTGATGCACCTACTTGTCACCTAAGAGCTTAGATAAGTCGAGCAAGTACCTCACTTGTTTTATCTCATTTTCAAAACCCTCATCCTTATAATTTAGCTTAACACTTATATACATTGGACCATTTCAAATTCTAGGCCAAAGTACTCCTTCACAATCTCGAGCTCAAATACCTTCGTCGATATTTACTTACTCACATAGGTTTTGAAAGGTACGGGGTGTTACAATATCTTGTTCAGATTTACTACTTGCGACATGCTTTTATGTTTCTACCTTATATGCCAGTACATTATTGTCATACTGACGTCCCCATTTCCTGGGGGCGCTGCATTCATGCCTGCAGGTCCAGACAGAAACCCAGATAGACCTCTTCAGTAGGAGTTTTAGAGTTCAGCCATTTTGGTAAGCTCCATTCTTCCTGGAGCTGATGAGTCAGAGGTCTAGCTTATATTTTGACCAGGTTATGTATATGTACAGCTTATGGGTAGTCCAGGGCCCTGTCCTGGATATGAGATATTTTACTTACTCCTAGAGGCTTGTAGACATGTATATGTACATAAATGTTGGGTATGGCCTTGTCGGCCTTGTTATTAGCTATCTACTATGATAATAGCCTTGTCGGCCTTGAGTTGTTTACCTACTATTGAGCTTTCAGTGTTTCAAATTGTTATTCTTAGAGACCTTGTCGGTCTCAGACCCCCAACAGGTTCAATAGAGATACACTTTATTTTGGCACCCTCGGCCTTTTGGGGCTCCGGGTGTCGGTCATGCCTCCCATGATTTGTGGCGTGACATTAAGCCTGGTTAAACTCAACCAATATGTAAAGAACATCAATAACAAATTAGCTCGGTCACTTGAGGGACCAACATGTGAAGAATATCAACAACAGAAAAGATCGGTTCACTGAAGGAACCAACATATAAAGAATATCAACAACAGATAAGACCGGTTTACTCAAGAAACCAACATGTAATGAATATCAATAACTAACAAGTAAACCCGTACCATGAGTGGTACCTGAGACAACCATAATAGAACATGTACCAGGAATGGTACCCGAGCCAACCATAAAAGAACATGTACCAGACGTGGTATCTGAGTCAATCAATGAATAATATTATTCCAGGCGTGGTACCCGAGCCAACTAATGCAAACATGTACCAAGCATGGTACCTAAGCTAACCAATAAATAATAGAACCTATACCAGGTGTAGTACCCAAGACAAACAAAGAATAATTTCAACCAATCCCATGAAGATATCTATCACGACCCAATTTATCGGTCATGATGGCACCTACAACCCTCCAGTAGGCGAACCAATCCCCGTAGCCTGGAATGGTCAGTAATGGGCGACTATCTAACAATCTAAGCAGAAGAACATTTTAATAAGCGGAAGCAAGGGAACAAGATGAAGAAAATAGATAACATGAATAATATGTACAATGCGGAAGGTAAACCAAACCCAAAACCTGGTATCATAGCGTATAAGGGTCGGATCTACATAAGGAGTACAACGGTCCAAACTAACATATACATCATGTCTCTGAAGCTAAGATAGTACAACTATACAAAAGACAAACTAAAGTCAAACTTTGATTTCGAAGAGCTCACCCTCTGTCCGGAATATCACAAAAGCAGCTTCTCGCACGAGTCTCCATGAGTTAACGGCGATGGACCACACTAGGATCTGCACCAGAAGATGCAGAGTGTAGTATGAGCACCAAATAGGAAGCATAAGGTACCCAATAGGTATCATAGGCCGACTGGGCACATATAAGATAAAAACGTACTAACAGACAGAACAGAAGCAAGTAGTCACAAAAATCAACAAAAAGTACACATGAACTATCCCAGAGGGAAGACAACAGAAACTACATTCAAGGCTAGCAAGTAGAATATATACACAACCGGCATAGGTCATAGTAAGAGACGACGCACCTGGAATCCTCACAAAAAAGGTATATATATACACAAGTTTTAAGAAGTGGACGGTATACCAATAACCTCAAGTATAAAGAAAGGGAGAGAAGAGTAAAGATAGACATGCTCGAAAAACAGGGATCAATAACCAAACTAATCATATCACTCTCAAAACCAAAACTAACAAAGTTATAGTATAATATCTCAAAATCATAACTGTGACAAGGGGTAGTATCATGATAAAGTAACAAGAGTCTACCTACAGTCCCCTGGCCGCCCATACAACAAGGGAATGCAAACAAGTGAAAACAAAACCCTCCGACATCCCATACTATCGGAGCGTATAATCAACAAACAGCAAACAAGGGTGGTACCTCACACATATGAATGATATGATGCCATGCTAAGTAAAGAGTGATAGTAGTACCGTATGTTACCCGCTTTCGGCAATTTATGAGGCTCAGAAGACAGGATCCATGGAAGGTCACACCTATATACCCCTACTACACCGTATACCCTCCTCCGTCACCCACAGCTCACAGCCTCTGGTCTGAAATGGCAAGTTTCATAGTGGCCCCCGACCAACATACTAGATGCCCCGCAATCTCAAACCAATCCCCAAGTAAAGCTTCCTGGAAGGTATCTAGGTCTAAAATAGTAAGTCCAACAGTTCTAGCACATGGCCCCGCCTAGTCCAGCATCACCCCAGAAGTTGTAGTAAATAAATCTAGCACTCGACCCCATCGAGTCCAGTATAAGTGGAGCTAGTGATAAAATCTCCTTTAAAACTCCCTTACCCCCAAGAAGACCCATTAAAACATTACCAAATCCTTTTTAGATCATTTTTACCGAAAATGGGCCCCACTGTCCTTGAAAGATTTAGAAAATCAGTCCGGTAGGCCCGAAGACAAAACCATAGTAAAAATCAAGAAGAAATCCCCTCTATTTATATGCATGGTGAATGGCATACACAATCACAACAGTGGTCCCCGGTCCACAGATAACCTATCAGCCCTGCACAGGCTCCAATTGCTATACAACACCTATAGCCAATATAATATCATGATAACGATGCTTGAGACTCACGAGCACACCCAAATAACCCATCATCTATGGTCTAGAGTCAAACAAGGCCACATAGGACCGTAAGGGTGATACTATCAACTACGAAGAATACTACACACATCGGACGAAAGAAACAAAGCGAATCATGGAAAAACAGTCATAGTCTGTGTTACCAAACTAATAACCCAACCCAAGGATGCCAACTAGTACAATTTTATCTGATATATGCTAAGTCTAGGGAGTTTAGAACGTAACCTACTTGTCGTCCGATGACAAGCTTCCCTAACAACAACGTCCAAGCCCGAATTTCTCCGAGAGATCCCGAATGATAATCAAACTATCACAAACATAAATAATACATTAAAATAAGTCTAACGATACCCATATCGCTACAATTGTAGTGGGGTCAAAATCTGGGTCAAAAGCGGCCCAGCAGGGCCCACAACCCAAAACTAAAAATGAAAAGGAGCATGATGATCACTACCCTCCAAGGTGTGCATGCTCAGATTTTATAGGGAAAATGGCCAAGGAATTGGCTCAAACCAGCCAGCCCACACAGGGAACAATTTGGGAATCAAAGGAGATAATTTGATGGATTAAAGCGGATAAAACTTACCAATTATGATGGAGGAACGATCTAGGTGAAGTAATTATCAACCCAACACCCATAATTGGTCAATTATTGAGTTTGTACGAGTTTGAAGCTGTCAACAATGGAAAAAACGAGTTTTGAATGAAAGAGACGAAGGTGGAAAAGTTATATACTGCTCAGGGGTCCTTCATCACGATCGCGAAGGGACCCCTCCCGGTCGCGAAGACCACGCTGGCTAGACCATCGCAATCACGAAATCTAGCCACGTGGTCACGAAGAACAAAGGGGAAGGGATTTCATCGCGGACGCGATAGGGGATGTTGCAATCACGAAGCACAGTGAACCAGGCACTTCATTGCGATCGCGACAAGGAGTCTCGTGATATCTAACAAGTCCTGAGGCCTGCACCTGCAACAGCCAGAAATATACAACTTTCCAAAACTCGATGGGATATTCTGGACATAATCAAAAACCGATATTCAAAAACCAGTTGAGCTAACTGAGTGGAAATGACATTCCGGACTCAACAAAATTGATGAAACTTCCATACGAGGTCATTTCAGAGAAATGTTGACCCAAGTCAACACTAACAAATAAGAACCTAAGGGCTCGAGATGAGCCTGGCTCACCTGAAACCCAAACCCACAACCTTCCCAACAAAAACTCATCATTTCGGAGCTATTGGAATTGTTGGATTTCAAATCTGACACTTCGATCATCGAAAGCCACCCAAAGTTACATGTTCAACTACAAATGGCCTAAAAACAACACAAAACCCACACCGGAAGTTCTCAAGCCTCAACTGAAGGTCTAACTAGACCAAACTCAACATTTTGGAGCTAACAGAACTGTCAGAATTCAATTCCGAGCATGTTAGCTAAGAATGTTGACTAAAGTCAATGATATTCTAAGTTAAAGCTCTAAAATGGGCAAATGGCCAAAACGACCAAACGAACGACCAAGGCACTAAACTACCGGTCCCAGAAAGCCATAAATGACTTGGGGATGCTACAGGTAAGCTCTAACAGTACAATGAATGTGTAAACGCGAAGATGACCAAAAGGGTCATCACAACATCCACTACTGAAAAGACTTTCATCCTCAAAAGTCAAGAAGAAGGGAGTACTTGAAGGCTCGAACAACTGCGGATATTGAGCACGCAACTCACTCTCGATCTCCCAAGTAGCCTCCTTGACAGGACGATGACTCCACTAAACTTTCACAATCAGAAATTTTGTAGATCTTGATCTCGTAATACCTCTGGCCAGAATTGTTATCGGCTCCTCATCAAATGATAAGCTCTCATCTAACTGAACCGAATAAAAATGCAACACATGAGACTCATCTGGCATGTACCGGTGCAACATCAAGACATGAAAAATTGGGTGAACAGATGAAAACATCAGAGGCAAACCTAACATGTAGGCAACACTACCAACCCTCGATAGAATTTCAAATGGCCCAATAAACATGGGGCTAAGCTTGCCCTGCCGACCAAATCTCATCACACCCTTATTAAGCGATACTCAAATGAAATCCAAGGCAGAAAGTCTACTATCAGCGTAGCTCTTCTGCTTACTCTTGGCTACTCTAAGTCTGTCCTGAATCAAATAAACTCGATCAAAGGAATCTCTAAGCAAGTCTGTACTCTGGGGTCTGGACTTAAAACCATCAAACTAACCAATCGGCTATCTGCAATGCCTTCCATACAAGGCCTCGAAAGGTGCCATGCCAATGCTTGAATGAAAGCTATTATTATAAGAAAACTCTGCCAGGGGCACAAACTGATCCCAAGAACCTCCAAAGTTAAGAATGCAGGCCTGAAACATGTCCTCCATGACCGGAATAGTCCTCTCTGAATGGCCATTTGTCTGAGGGTGGAAAGTAGTACAAAGCTGAACCTCTGTACCCAAATCCAGCTAAATAGCCCTCCAGAACTGAGATGTGAACTGAGTGTCGTGGTCTGAAATGATAGAAGCTGGGACCCCGTGCAACCGAACAATCTCACAAAGGTAGATTTGGGCTAACCTCTCTGCACCATAGGAAATCTGAACCGGCAAGAAGTGGGCCGACTTAGTCAGACGATCCATAATCACCCAAATAGACTCAAACCCATGAGAAGTATGAGGCAACCCAACATAAAAGTCCATAGTAATCCCTTCCCACTTCCACTCAGGAATGGGGAGTCGCTGCATCAAGCCACCCGGTCTCATGTGCTCAAACTTAACATGCTGACAGTTCAAGCACCAAGATACAAACTATGCTATGTCTCACGTCATACCACACCACCAGTAAAGTTGTCTCAAATCTCTATACATATTCACCGCACCAGGATGAATGGAGTATCTAGAACAATGTGCCTCACGGAGTATCAACTAAATCAAATAACCAACCCTCAGAACACAAAGTTGACCATCAAACCTCGGAATAACATTAGAACCTAAAGTAGCCCAGCTGGCCTCACCCTGAACTACTTGATCATGAAAGTCACACAAGCTCTGAATCTCAAACTGTCGGCTCTAAATCTGACCAACTAGAGTAGAACAGACCTCAACACTTGGAAGAACTCTGCTAGGATCCTATAAGTCAAACCTAACCAATTGGTTAGCCAAGGACTAGATGTCCAAGGCCAACGGTCGCTCAGAAATTGAAAGTGAAGCTAGGCTACCCATACTAACCCCCTTCTGACTCAAGGCATTCGCTACCACTTTTACCTTGCCCGGATGGTATAGAATAGTGAAATTGTAGTCCTTCAGTAGCTCAATCCATCTCCTCTGCCTCGAGTTCAGCTCCCGCTAACTCGTAATGTACTAAAGACTGCGGTGATCGGTGAATATCTCACAGTGAACTCCATATAAGTAGTGCCTCCAGATCTTGAGCATGAAGACTACCACCGCCAACTCTTAGTCATGAGTGGGGTAATTACGCTTGTGAACCTTAAGCCACCTCGACGCATATGCTATCACTTGTCCTTGCTGCATAAGCACAACCAAGACCAACCCCTGACTTAGTAGAATAAAGGAGAGTGAATACAATTCTCCAAACTCGCTCTTGGGAGCTCAATTTAATAGAGGATTTAGTTAAAAGGAGAAGAAAACAAAGTTGGAGCTTATATAGGTGCATGGCGCAGGCCTATGCGCATGCGGCCAGGCCACTGCGCACGCGGCCTAGAACACATGGCGAGGCGCACGTGCACGCACAGGGCAGGAAGAGACCTGGCCAGGCACCACACTTACACGCATGCGGGCTGGCCACTGCATGCATAGGCATGCGCATGCAGCCAAGCCTCCGCGTGGGAATAAGGTTGGCTAGTGCTGCAATAACAACCAACCAACAACAGATTTTGGCAACTCCAAATGTCACCAGATGGACCCTCGAGATTCATCCGGGGTCCAGTAAATGCAAACAAATTATGCTACTTCACCAAAAATGATATTACAGACTCAACGGAATCAATGAAACTCCCAACTGAGATTGTTTTAACAAAATGTGGGCCTCATGCCCAAAAACCAACTTTTACCAAAATGAAACCCAATTGCCCAAAACAAGTCCAAAAGCCTCGGGACCTAAACTAAAGGTCCCTCAAGCCCAAAGTCAACATTCTGGAGCTAACAATGCTGACAAAATGTCCAGCCTAGGTTGTCTTATTCGTATGTTGACCAAAGTCAACTCTACCTGGCTTAAGAGTTGTAAAACAGGGAAATGAGCTTAAAACACAAACGAATGATAATCGAATCGTCAATTTCGATAAGTCAAAAATGACCTGTAGCCACTGTGGGAAAGCTCAAAATGCAAAAAAAGCATGAAAATTAGAAAAAGGACCTAGAGGGTCATTAAAACACCCACTACTAAAAGGACTTTCATACCCGAAAGTTAAACAAAAATGATACTTGAAAGCTCAAAAAGATGAGAATAGCGGGTCTGTATGTTGGTCTCAATCTCCCAAGTAGCCTCCTCGACAGGATGATGCTGCCACTGAACCTTAACTGATGAAATCTCCTAGGACCTCAACTTCCTAACCTGGCTATCCAAGATAGCAATAGGCTCCTCCTCAAAAGATAGAGACTCATCCAAATGAACAAAATCCCACTGAAGCACGTGAGACTCATCCAAAACATACCACTTCAGTATAGAAACATGAAAATCTGATAGACACTGGAAAGAGCAGGATGCAAGGCCAACTCATAAGCAACCTCCCCAATGTGATAAAGGAGTGAGCTTACCCTTTTTCCCGACCTTATCACGCCCTTCATGGGCAACACCTAAAGGAACACATGGTCACCAACCATAAACTCCAAGTCTCAAACCCTCGAGTCAGCATAACTCTTCTGCCTACTCTGGGCAGTGCGAAGTTTCTCCTGACTGACCCAAACTCTAATCATTGAATCACAAAGCAGATAAGTACCACACAGTCTAACCTTGAAGGCATCAAACCAACCCACTAGAGATTTGCACCGCCTACCATACATAGCCTCAAACGGAGCCATGTGAACACAGGAATGGTAACTATTATTATATGCAAACTCTGCCAAGGCTAAGAACTAGTCCTACTAACCCCCAAAATCAATAATACAGTCTTGCAACATATCCTCCAAAACATGAATAGTACGTTCAGACTGACCATCAGTCTGTGGATGAAAACCAGTGCTAAGCTCAACTCTAGTACCTAACTCTCTCTGAATAGACCTCCAAAAGCATGAAGTAAATTGAGTACCACATTCTGAAATGATAGAAAATGGTACCCCATGCAAACGGACAATCTCATAGCTGTAGATCTGAGCCAACCTCTCAGAACAGTAGGGAGTCTGAACTGACAGAAAGTAAGCAGACTTCGTCAATATGTCCATGATGACCTAATTAGCATCAAATCTATATAAAGTATGTGGCAAACTAACTAGGAAGTCCATAGCTATCCGCTCCCATTTCCACTCCGGAATGGGTAACCTCTGAATCAAACCACCTAGCCTCTGGTGCTCGAACTTCACCTGCTGATAGTTCAAGAACCTAGACATAAAATCTGAGATATCCCTTTTCATCCCACACCACCAATAGTGCTGCCTCAAGTCAGGATATATCTTAGCTAACCCGGGATGAATGAAATACCTAGAACAATGAGCCTCCTCCAAGATCAATCTAACTAGGTCACTAACTCTAGGAACGCAGATACGACCCTCAATTCTCAGACCACCCTCCAAATCTAAGGTCACCTTTCTAGCTACACCGATAAACACCTTGTCATAAATGATCCTCAACCTCACATCATCAAACTATTGTGCTCAAATCTGCTCCAACAAGGAAAATCTAGCCTTAACACTAGCAAAAACATGGCTTGGCTCAGAAATATCAAGTATAACCAACCTGTTAGTAAGGAATAGATGTCCAAAGCTCAAGGTCGCTTCTCTGCTGCAAAGAAAGCCAAGCTTCCCATACTTACTGCCTTCCAACTCAAGGCATCTGCTACCACATTTGCCTTGCCCAGATAATAAATAATGGAGATGTCATAGTCTTTTAGTAACTCTAACCACCTTAGCTGCCTCAAATTCAGATCTTTCTGGATGAAGATGTATTGAATACTATTCAATGAAGATCTCACAATGCATGTCATACAGATAATGCCTCCAAATCTTTAATGCAAAGACTACCGCTACTAACTCCAAGTTATGAGTGGGGTAGTTCCTCTCGTGAACCCTCATATATCTAGAAGCATAAGCAATAACTTTGCTTTGCTGCATCAACAAACAACCCAAACCAACACCGGAAGCATCATAATATGCTATAAACCCCTGGCCCTCAACCAGAAGAGTAAGAATTAGAGCTGAAGTCAATAAGGCCTTGAGCTTTAGAAATCTTGCCTCACACTCATCAGACCACTGGAAGGGGATATTCTTTTGAGTCACAGAGCTGCTATAGAAGAAAACCCCTCCATAAACCATTTGTAGTAACCTACCAACCTAGTGAAACTACGAACCTCGATAGGAGAAATAGGCCTAGCCCAATCACAAACTGCCATAATCTTCACTGGATCCACCAAAATTCCATTCTTGGATACCACATGTCCCAAGAATGCCACAGACTCAAGACAAAACTCTCACTTAGTGAATTTGGCATATAACTGATAGTCTTGCAAGGTCTGAAGGACAACTCTCAGATGCTGCTCATGCTCCTCTCTACTCCTCCAATATACCAAAATGTCATTGATGAACATAATCATGAAGGAATCCAAGTAGGCTCTGAACACACGGTTTATTAACTTTATAAAAGTTGCTGGGGTATTAGTCAATCCAAAAGACATAACTAGGAACTCATAATGGCTATATCGAGTCCTAAATGCAGTTTTTGGGATATTCGCAGCCTTAATCCACAATTGTTGATACCCAGACCTCAATTCTATCTTAGAGAACACCACTATGTTATGTAGGTGGTTAAATAAATCATCAATATGCAGCATCAGATACCTGTTCTTAACTGTCACCTTATTCACATGCCTGTAGTCAATACACATAGGCATGAACCCATTCTTCTTCTTCACAAACAGAACAGTAGCACCCTACAGGGACATACTAGGCCTGATGAACCCTCTACTTAATAGATCCTGGAGCTGATTCTTAAGCTCTCTCAACTCAGCTAGTGTCATCTGATATGGCAAAATAAAAATGGGCTGAGTGCCTGGCTCAACATCAATGGCAAAATCAACATAATGATCAGGAGGAAGACCAGGTAGATCAGAAGAAAACATATTCGAATACTCGCAGACCACAGGAACTGACTAAAGTGAAGGTGTGGTGGCACTAGTATCACGGAGATAATCAAGATAGGCCAAGCACCCCTTCCCAACCAACCATTGGGTGCTCAAGAAAGATATAACTCCCTTCAGCATGTGGCTATCAGCACCCGGCAAAACTATAAGAGGGATACCAAGCATCCATAGAGTAACGGTCTTGGAAAAGCAATCTAAGACCCCATAATAGGGAGACAGCCAATCCATGCCTAAAATCACATCAAAAATTCACCATATCTAGTACAATCAGGTCTACCCACATGTCATATCCCAGGATAGTCACCATACAAGACCGATATATATAATCCACTACTAAAGAATCTTCTACTGGGGTAGCTACACGCAAAGACATAGGTAATAACTCATAAGTAGACTCTAGACAAGTAGCATAATAAGCAGACACATAGGAGAATGTAGACCCCAGATCAAACAAAGAAGAAGTTGACTGATGACAAATGGCGATCGTACCTGTGATGATAGTATCTGAAGCCTAACCCTCTCGATGGCCCAGAAATGTATACATGTGGCTCTGACCACCACGACTACCTGATCTACCAGACTGAGGACTTTTTCTCATACCCTGGGGACTACCTCTACTACCATGTGCACCGCCTATAGCCAGTGGTGCTGGAACCCTGGAGGCTAAACCATCTGATTATGTCACCTATATGTTGCGCCAAAAGACACTCCCTAGAAAAATGGCCTAACTGGCCACACTTATAACAAGATCGACTAACTATACCCTTATGTGAATACCGAGCTGAATTAGACTGACTACCGTGGCTTGTGGACCCAGAATGAGCACCTTATAAAGATTGAATCACACCTTGACTACTCTGACCCTCAACAATCTGTAATGCCACCTGAACAGGCTAGCTCAGCTAAAAATGCTATTGATGTTGACCCCTACCAAATTAGCCTCTGTTACTTGTCTGTGAACTGTTGTAGTTTCCCTTATGGAAGGGCCTCTTATCGCTGCCCCTTTGGGCCTTGCAAAGTATGCCCTTAATAGTGCAAGCATGGTATACTTACTCTAGAAGGACTGGCCTGAAGCTACCAAACTCTCTAACATTATTTCATTGATAATACCAACTTTGAATTCTTTTTACTTATATGTCAAACCCTCATTTAGGAAATATTAACTACCAGTTTGAATAACCACTTTTGATGGATTTCTTGCCATATTCTCTATAGGATTCCACCTAAACTTGTTGGGTTCTATAATTGACTTTTCCTGCTTTATATCTTTTTCAGAGGTGTAATTTAGGCTTATCACGATACAATAGGTTCAACAGAATATTTTATCATGTAAGAAGTGTGAATAGAATCATGCTTATTGAGGATGTCCATTGAATACTGATTATATTTTCTATGTGGGGCATAAGAATCAAAGCCAAGGCTATAGTGAACAATAATTATGACATGAATTACAAAAAACACCCAATCTTATCTTAGGGTAGAAACCACAAGGACTAGAGACAGCAGTATACACAAAAAGCTCCATAGCTGAGAAATTCTTTAGAAGATACACTAAAGCAATTCATGGCATAGCAGCAACATCAACTGGCTCAGTTGTAAATTAATAATGAGACCAAGAAGGCTATTATCGACCTGCAAATTAAGATGGATCAATTTGCTAATACACAACATGCGAGACCTCCAGGAGAATTTCCAAGTGATACAAAGACTCCCAAACAAGTGATGGAAATCACAACTAGGAGTGGGCTAAAGTTGCCAGACGTAGAGCCTCTAAAGAGAAACGTAGTATCTTAGGATTTCAAGCATCCACCTTCCTTTCCATAAAGTTTGATCCTTATTCCAGAGCAATCTCCTGACTGTATACAAGAGAAGGAAGTATAGAAAAAGGTTGTTGAGCATCCTAAGCTTGTAGTTGAAATACCCCCACCACAATTTCCAAAAAAAGGTTACAAAAGAGAAAATATGATGCTAACTTTAAGAAGTTTCTTGATATCTTCAAGAAACTCCACATAAACATCCGATTGATTGATGTTTTGCACGATATACCAAAATATGCTAAGTACTTGAGAGATGTGGTGGCTAGCAAGAGAAGGTTGGTAAATTTTTAGAAGGTTGCACTTACTAAGGAGTGCATTTCATGAGTCTTAAGCAAGCTCTGTCAAAACCTCTAGGACCCTGGGAGTTTCACCCTCTCTATACAGATTAGAGAAATAGATGTCGAGAGTGTATTATGTGATTTAAGGGCAAGTATCAATTTGATGTCATTGTTTGTGTTCAAGATACTCGGCTTGGGAAAGAATACCCCACCACCATTACTCTATCATTTGCTTGATCTCTTATGAGTTTATCCAAAAAAGGTGATTGAAGATAAGCTCATCAAGGTTGGTAAGTTCATAATTCCTATAGATATTATCATTCTAGACATGAGGCAGATGACATGGTGCCTGTCATACTAGGGCACCCATTCTTAGTTACCGGTGGTGCAATAATTTATATCAGAGAGGGTGACACAAAGATGAGAGTTCATGATAAGGAGATGTCATTTAAGGTATACAAAACACTCTCTACCCCTTCACACTACAAATACCTATGTATGATCACAGAGGTGGAAGAAAATAAGTATAGGTTTGAAGAGAGTGAGTCTGCTAAAGTTGAATCCTTTAATACTGACACTAATTTTTCTAAGTAGTAGAAAAAGAAGTTGATCAAGTTTTGAGAAAGCATGATCAAGTAATCAAGTGGCTTGAACATGAGTTGAAAAGTTGTACAGAGATAAGAAAGCAAGTGAAGACTAAAAAGCAAAGATGATGCAAGATTTAGGAAGTTTCTTGATATCTTAAAGCAAATTCACATAAACATTACATTGATTGATGAATATATCAAAATATGCTAAGTACTTGAGAGCTGTGGTAGCATGCAAGAGACACTTGGTGGAATTTGAGACAGTTGCACTTACTGAGGAGTGCAGTTCACGAGTCTTGAGTGTAATGACTCTTCCGGTCATTTCTGCGTATTCTTTTTTCTTGTACTGTTAAAGCTTTCCTGTAACAGCCCCAAGTATTTTATGGCTTGCTGGTACCAGTTGTTTGGTGCCCTGGCCGTTCGATTGGTCGTTATGATCAATTCCCTGTCTTGGAAGCTGAGTATCAAAATCGTGCATATTTGAAAATATTTAATTTAAAAGTTGAATGTGGTAGAAAGTTATATTTTTATTGCTTTCCTAAAATATTTTAAATGTCTATGAAAAATATTTTTGGTATGATACATTTGCATCTGTATTTATTTTATAAGAATTTTGTAAGTTATTAATATTTTTAACGGAGATAGTAAGCTTAGTTATGTTGAAAATTATTGTTATAATATAATAGGTGTTATTAAAAATAATTTTCTATTAATTGTGGTATATTCAAAATGTTACATGTATTTTACTACGAACCTATGCAATATCCGAATATATATAACGAGATAAAAATTATATGGTGGAACCACCACTTCCACGTGGAAATGGTGGAGATGTGCACAAAATTTATTTTCATTAAATGATGCCACCTAGATAGCCACTAATCTTTTTCAACAATCTGCCAACCATTTTTTTCAAAATATATGCAACCATTATTGCTTCAGCATATGTGTAGCTTCCGTACTATATACGTATATAGGTATGGCACGTGAAATATTTTTGTGAAAGAAAATTTGTTGGAGTTTATTTGATCCCCGAAAGAAATTGATGATATACGTCAAGTTATTCAAGCCCGAATTCTAGTTTGATTTCATTTCGGAGCTTCTCGGAGCGGTTCAAGCTTGGACATCATCGTCCTAGCAGTTTGTCGTCAAACGACAGGTAGGTTACGGTTTTTTTCCCTAGACTCCGCATATATAGGATAAAATTGTATTAATGGGCATCCTTTGGTTGGGTTTATTAGGTCGGTACCACAGACCTTGACCGCTTTATTTATGCCCGCCTACTTTTGTTCCTCCGATGCTTGTAGTACTTGCCGATATATTTTATTTACCCTTGTGGTCCTGTGAGGCCTTGTTGACTCTGGAACATAGAAGGTGGGATATTGGGAATGTCCGCGAGTACCGGGCATAGAATTATCCTTCTAGGCTGGTTATGCTTGTTGAGTAGCTATGGGCCTGTGCAGGGTCGATAGATTGATTGTGAGCTGCTGGGCAGCTATTGTGTTTGATCAT